>JAUTBQ010188214.1:0-10506 GCA_032361185.1 Lepetodrilus ovalis | reverse complement strand
CTGGCTAGTTACTTTCATTGTAACATAGAGATGCCATACTTTCAAATAATTATCTATGTTGGCTGGCTGACTATAGGCTGAATCTTGGCTCATTGCATGATAAAAGTTGTTATTTACTTATGTACTTATTCCTCAACACTCGATATTTATATATAAAAAAAAAAGCATACTTTCTACTAATAAAAGGAACGTAGCTCTAACTATCTTGTCTGGAACATCTTTAATCGAGCTTCTCACAGTGCTTGTGTCTGAATTCGGATATTCACGGGTTCGCTGCGGAAGCTCCACACAGCGAAGGTACGCCTTTTGTAACTTATGAAGATCGCTTCATTGGCTTCATGGTACCGTTCCACAGAATCATCGTAACACTAGGACTCGTATACGAGAGTCGTAACTCTCGAGTCGTAACGCCCGTACGTATAGCGCTATACGATCGTTCTAATGGGGGTTGTCTAAAAAAAAACCAGTACGATATCATGCTCAACTCAAAGTTTTGTTCACAAATCTCCATTAAATGTTTTTTTTTTTAGCTAGAGCATAACATCGTGTCCAAAATGTTTCGTAGCCTCATCTCGGGGCCAGGTCGTACCACACTGTACACTGTATAGTGGAGATCACAACACAGATCTTCCTCTCAGGTTACAAGTGTCGTGCAAATGTTGTCGGTGATAGGGTATATACATAACACTGTAGATGTCAAATATCCGTTATCAGGGCTATAGTTTGGAAAATAGCGAATAAATGTCACGAAATCAATCTGGGTTTACCTTGAGGATCAAATCATAGATAGAAAGCTAGCGTGACAAGTTATACCATCAAAACAATAATTAAGCTGTTATTGGATAAATCCGGTACTAAAATATATATCGGAGTCATAAGTGAATAATCAGGCAAACGATTATTGATTGATGTGTTCATTTCCTGACATAAGTTTAAGTAGTGCACATATAATCACACCCATACATCCATACACAACACATACATATACAGTGCATGTAAATACATAGACTGTCATGCACACGCACAGTACACACACACACACACACACATACACACACACACACATACACACACACACAGCCACACACATACACACACATACACACACACACACACACACACACATACACACACACACACACACACACACCTGGGAATAGTGATGTCATAGGGTGCTCATAACCAGATACAACCCGAGCAATGCCATTAATTAATTATCCAACCAGACGTCTGATGTTTAGTAGGATACTGCCAGCAATGTGGGTAGCTTCATATCATCACTATTTCCTGCATGTGCGCATGTATTTAGAAGCATGTGGATGTAGACGTACCAAAGCCGTATTGCTATTGCTGCTATCTCTAAGCCTATAGGCAGGTAATTGAGGTCGTGTGCTGCAATCGCAGCTGTATCTCAGGATACTGGCACCAGAGCGCACGTGTGTGCTGGCCATTTCCCTCACCTGTCATGTCAAATTTAAATTAGTTAAGGTGAAAGAGGAACGCATATTCAGGTAAGTATTATTATGAACGTATTGCGTTTTCCTTGCCGCTGTATCATTATGGTTCATAAAAAGACACTTGGTTAATACTCTTCCACAGCTCTCGTTACGACTGCTATCTGACAATACTAAGCGTTTCGTACTCTTTACTCGTACCACCGTGTGTGATGAAAGAGAACACAGATGATGACGTAGGATACAGACCTTAGCCATCCTCTTTAGTGTTTCTATTACAAATCACCCATTTCGAGCTCAGAAGAGTCTCGTAGTATTCGTTATCTTGATAACGTGCTCCGAATGATTCTGCATTGATGACGACGACACCACGGCGATTGCCATACGAGAAGTCAACAATCCGGCGATTTACCGTGCTAATGAAGTTATTCATGTCAATATAATACTAACAACGTGCTTAATAGCTCCCACAGACGTCCAGACGCTCATAATCAAGTAATATACGTGTCGATTGCGATATCGTTACCTCACGCCCCGTTTGTTATCTGGTTTGGTAACATTATCAATAACTATGAAAGGGATTACGCTACATAAATAATTGTGTTTCGAGGGAATTGCGAGATTATTCGTATTCTTCCACACTATTTGAGATGGTTTTTGATGAATATATTCAGTGACCTTGAGGAATGGGTTGCGATGGCCAGTTTACAAATGAGTACTGTCCATATCTGATCTAAGCACATGACATTGCGCGAAACATAGCTATTGTATGGCCTATGCATACAGTAATCACCTTACACTGTGGATGCTGTGAAATAATGGCGTAAATATCCTTCCATAACTTCTGACAACTCCCGACACGAATTCTTCATCCATGTATCAAGGTTATACAGGCCATATATTGCATTGTATGCAGCTGTCCTCACACATGTTTCAATAACTAAAGAACAAGAAACTCGTACTAAATTCTGCAAGAAGAATTTCCAAGAAATTGCAATGTCAAGAACCTGTAAGAAGCGCTGTCTAACGTTACAAATGTCAGAACATTCTAAAGCAATGGTCATTTGATTACAGCAATGAACTGAACGAAATAATTGAGGAAGTTGATATCTAAACGAGCAAATAACCCCAATGTTATCTTGCCGAACGTGCAGAAATTCGAAAGGCACTAATTTGTTATCACGTTTTCAGTTCTAAAGCAGATGCAACAATATATCTTGGCATCGCATCAATGTAACGTTACCAATTTACTTCGATTAAGGATGTGATTGTGATAAAAGTATAACTATTATTTTTACTGTTAACTATAAGCATATCACATTAAAAAGACTGAACGGAAGATAATAAGGATGTTCAATATTGAAAGACAAGAAAACACGATCGAACACTGTCCACGGGTAGTGCCACAATCAGAAAAGGTTTTGTTAACATTGAACATACTAATATTGTATTATAACAAATCACCAGTTCAATGACATATACATCAGCAAATATACTAGTGTAAGTACAGTAGATGAAGTGACACAAAATAGCCAACATACATTACAGCATATGGTAAATAATATAGCAATACAATGTCTTCCAACACCTACATTAATTAGACCTGCATTACCCATACACATACTATACTCATTTTTCTCACGGTGGCGGATATTAACCTTGGTCTTGAACAGTCTGAACATTTTATCATTTAGTTCCAGTCTCTCTACAGCAACACACAGACAAAGCACAAATACTCTTCATAGTGCATCTACAAAAATACTCGTTAGAAATTATACTGTTTACCTCCTTTCCCTTCATCGACAGAATGTTGTATCAACAGTAATTTGAAACCAGTAATATGAGTTGCGTATTCAAGTGCATACACGGTTAGAATGAAACCAGCGTATGGGGGTGTGGGGTTGGAGGTGTTGTCCAGGTGTCAATATAATGCAATGACGCAGTATTGATGTTGTCCTTGGCATTTAATGACGATGTCCTGTGACAGTATTGATACTCGTTGTGTTGGTTGTCGTTTTAATACGTTGTTAAACAATTTTCCATTATTAATTGTCTTCCGGGTAGACATTCCATAATCTCAGAGGGTGCAAGTAAATAATGTATATATATTAAGCATATTGATCGGCACTATGTGTAATGTGTATGTTTATAGAGCCGCTGCAATACCTTGCCCTGTTGTTCTCCAGAAATCTAGAATTGCTTAAACTGTTCATGGCGAATATATTGCGTAGCAATGTTATAATGAGAATATCATCCAGGACAAATGGGTCAGGACTAATTGATTAGTCATTAATAATGTATTGTATTAGGCATTGCTATATTATATCAAATATATTTACTGCATGGCATGTTGTTACAACGTGCGTAAGTGTTAACGCCTTTATGCTTTCCAGTGTACTTTGATAATATAATGGACACCACGTATTGCTCACCACGTGCTATCACACGTTAAGCATAGTTTATAGGCGTACCTACTGAGAATGCATTCTTCATCAAACATAGACCTCTCTAAATGATTAAAAGTAATTCCAAATATCCCCTGGTCACACATTGAGATGTGGAACTATTTTTTTCGGGCGATCACCAGCTGGCCACTTTTTGAAGTCGTGCAGGAAATGAGTTTGTTCGTACTTGCAGGATCGGAATCAGAGATTGTTATGGGTTACACGGACGACATGTGCAAGGTGTTTATCGATGCACTTTATATGCTCCGTAAAGCCGGTCAGCGTGATCACACTATCACACTCAACGAGTGCTCATTTGTTTCCCTGATCTTGAACACCGGGCGGAGAGGTGTCCATTGCATTTGATTCTAACATTGCGAATACACGGCAACCAATTACCACAATCTTATAATGATGCAGAGACTAATTGAATCCCCAAACACATGGACAACTAATGCTGATTAACATGGACGCAAACCAAACATAAATTTGATGCCTCAACATTAGCTGTTAGATGATGATGACGACGACGACGATGATAGTAATAATAATAATAATAATAATAGTAATAATAATAATAATAATAATAATAATAAGTATTATTTTTATCAATTCGATCTAATAAATAAATAAATAAATGAATAATACCAAGAAGTATAATTATTATTATTATTACTATTATTATTATTATTATTATTATTATTATTATTACTATTACTATTATTATTATTATTATTATTACTATTATTATTACTAGTAGTAGATCTAGTAGTAGAAGAAGAAGAAGTAGACAAATTGTATAGCAAACTAAAATTTAGTATTTATACACATAATGCTCATACCGTATCATAACATGCAAATGGCACCGCCACGCCACTATGAACACATGCATACTTATGTCTCTGTTATAAATCATACGATACATAGTCTGTTACGCTATATGGACAGAGGAATGGCCAGATGATTTAGACAGCAGTGCGCGGAGTGGTACCTGGGAGGTTTGGTACTGGACTCAGATTCTTGCAATAAGCCCTGGAATACCTCGACTTTACCTACCTATCTGCCGCCAGCTAGCGTTCCCTACAAACCAGACAGGCCCGACATGCAGAATATGTAGCATCAACATGCCTAGCTTTCGACTGTTTCTAAGTAATTACCAGCGGAAAAAAATACAATCTTAAAGAAATGTTAGTTTCTTGATCATAAGCAGATACTGTGAGAAAAATCCCAACGGTTTTGGTGGAAATATCGCTACCATTCTGTATAGATATCTTTTAGCTGATAGTGACAAATTTGTATGCGGAAATGACAGACATGATATAAATCATACAAAAATTACATGCATATACTGTCAACAAGTATATTTTTGAATAGTCCACATTAACATCAATTGATATAATACTATTACATGTCACTATATTTCTGATCAGCTTATATGATATAATATCACTGACGTTAACGTCGTATGATTGACATGTATTTCGTGAAATACTGAAATATCAGCAAATAACATGATTGTGTAGATACAAGGTGGGCTGGCTTATCGGGATTGCTGCCAGGTAAGACAACACGGACCTATAACAGTAGATGGCGCAGCAACACAGCACACCAGAGCCTGACCAGTATAGAACGTACGTCCTTTAAGTACACGAGCAATAGCAACATGGCAAAGAATAACAGATAACAGGACAGGAAATCGCAGTATTCCTGTTCCAAACACTCGCTAATGAAGAGGAGTACGGGAACGACCCAACAGGAGGTTCACAGATAACACCATTGCTTCCCGGACGTCGAACTAACCACGCATATGTACTTTATCATTTTGCATGCAAGTCTGGATATCCAAGTGTTTAAGATACTCCTCACCATTAACGTATGTGTATCATGTACAGTATGCATGTACAGGCCACAGTGTATCTTCTCGTAACGGCGAGATAGAGTCTTATTAAATGGTATTAACCTCTATGATTACGAGCTGATGAAAGCTAAACATTACAGGAAATGGCACATCCACAAGACACCACGCTACTTGATGAGGAATGCTATACGGATGAAGACAGTTAACTGTCCCCTGATCAGTGCATATGCCATTGATTTGTAATTTCCCTACTTCCGCATGTCACCGGGTATAGGTAATTAATACTGCTTGATTTCCGAAGTATCACCACGTAGTCTCCCGTTGGAGATCCTGGCTTCAACTAACCTCATGACCACACCATGACACATGCTGCCATATTGACAGATTTTATTTTATTATGCTCGCCGAGTTATATGTAATATGTGGTAGAGTTTTCTTTTACCAATAATAAAATCTGCTGAATCATTGTACCTAAAGTTCCTGAATATGCATACATTTTGCTTTATGTAATTGAAATAGTATCAATAAACTGTATTTGTGACAATGAATGTATAAATATACTTGCAGAAATAGTAAACCCACGACTAAAGCTGTGTGTATGGACGCCCATGTATGTACTACCGTGACGGTCTTAAAACTAGAATGAACTACAAGTAGATGTCTTGCAACTTACGATTGTGACTTTGGAATTCTTTTATTCTTGAAAGTTGCTGCTTGGAGGAATCGTACCGAGGCGGGCTCAGCTGATATAGCAGTTCGTTTACTTCTCTCACGTATAGGTCCATTGTGGGCAACCCTTGAGTTTGTCCTTCCAGTCACAGGCTTCAAGATAGACCTGTACTTATCCAGCTCTTGGTACAGCTTCTGAATCAGAGCGTCCTTTTCATCCAGCTCGCCTTCCAGCTCGTCGATGAGTTCATCTCTCTGTCCCAACTCCTCGATTTTCTCCTGAAGGGCCAGTTGGAGATCCCTGAGGGTCCCCATGCTGCCAGTTCCTTGCTGGGGAGGACGACACACAAGACTAGGCATCCACCTGCCCGAGTAGGAACCACTGGATAATCTGATAAAGGACCCAGGAATGTCGATACTTCCCTTGCACCTCTCGTCACTCCAAGCGAGGAATGCCCGTAGACACAGATTCCAAATTATCCTATGATGGCGAGGAGTCTAGTATGGTTGCAAGAATTTCCAAAAACGATCCGACGAACACCACTGCATGCAATCACCTGCTGGTTTAATTAATGTTCACAAGTGCTCTCCTTTATCATGCTTCACAGGTGACAGAATATATTCATTAAGCGCCGGGAGTTGAATCTGCCTGCACTCAAATGCAAAGCTAGTCAGTGTTCTTGTGTTAGGCTCTTTTGATTGCAGACTTTCAAGGAGTACTGTTTATAATATCCGGATGTATCACACGTTGATACCGCTTACCTGGAACCTATCTGTACATGATGGTATCCATTTGTAAGACTATAAGGTCATGAGGCCGTTTATATCCACCGTAGGCAGTGGTCGATTCCAATGTATGGAAACGGGTAGAAATACGATATGAGATATCTTCAAACAGAAATGCGGTGTACAATATAACTTAATAAAACAGCGAAATTTTAATTAAGCTCTGTTTGTAGGAGTTTTCTCAAAATAGACCCGCCATTAGAACAGACACGTTAAACAAACAATTCCTCCTTTGATGTCTGAACGTTTGTTGAAATTGCAAAGGAATAATGTACGTACCATTATGATGAAAATACGGTTTAGAAGAAAATCTCACACACGCTGATATTGTGTTTTTCCATAACTGAAACTCACATCCCAACATTATCTTTCCGCCTCCTTCAAGTCGATAAGTTCGTGATCCGTGGAGCCAGATTGTCTTCTCAATGAAATGTACTTCATTTCCCTGATCTCTGGCATCAGCTGACTGTAACACATTGTATATTTCTCAACTTCACAGTATATACCAGCTAGCTCTGGCCTGGTCTGGGCTCAATCACGCGGGATTCCACGGCTGGTGTGGGCCGGTGTTGTTATTGCTGTATATCCACGATACCCCGCACTAATTCCTGGCTGGACACTCCTAATGGAATCAAGATTCCATGTGTGTTACAGCGGTACCGCGCAGCATAGCATACCTGTAAACTTTGACCTGCGCTTATAGCTCGTCATCGCGCATGTCTGATTATGCCTTGACGATAGGTAAGAATTTCTTCCATTCACAACGCGCAAGGAGAGGCTCTCGATCTCGACGCGTGTCTGCGTTCGCCTCGAGCTGTAGACAGTAAACAAATCCTTCAATATCTCCAACCTATCCGCTTACACCCCTATGGTATTCGCTGCTGAGAAGACGAGGCACTATGCAGTGCAGTAACGGGGTCCCATATAGCCGCCATACAGCGCTGAACAGACTTCGAGTTAAGAGGCAAACAGCCGCAGGTTTTTAATGAAGTTCATCATGAAGCATTGCCCCTTTTGCTTACCTTTCTCTTTCACAGTTATCGTTGTGATCGGTGGTGGGAATAGTTTGTGAATTATCTCTCAGGCTTCATTCGTGCACTGACTGTTTCAGATGTACGCGATAGCATATTTCCCTATTGATAATTACAAATATGAGGGGAAATTGTATACTTGACTTCCGTGGGGAAGGTATGAATGATGCTCGTGGTAATTGCTTGTCAGCTTCGTTCTAACCACTAGCTGTTTATCACGTATACAGTTTCGATAGTTTGGAAGGACCCCTATACATTTAGGCACCTCATAACATCAGTCACGTGGTGAAACGGAACATCATTCCTTTCCGGCAGAACTACTCCGAAGAATTCGTAAAAGAAAGTGTAGGGCCTACTCATCTAACTTCCGCCCTGTGTCATAGTATATTGTATATAGTCATGTAATTGTTAACATCTAGCATAGAAAATATACGTTATTCCTGATGCTTCATGGATGAATGATTACCACTGAATAATATCAAAGTATCAAGATTGACCGTTAGAACGTTGACCTACGCATTATAGAAACTTTCTTCTTACTATCATGCATGTCCTTGAAAACTATTGCTAGCGTTCAGACATGTTCAAAGTGCACCAGACAGAAAACCGCTCTGGCCTGAGGATGCTGCTAATGTATAACAGAGATTCGATCCCAGACTGGTGTCAGCCGTAACCAACATTTGTTTACACTGCCAAGCCAGCCGAGCTATCTCCTTACAACAAAGTCAAGCCGTAATTGAACGAACCAGCCAAGGTAGCAATCTTTAATTGATTCTGTAACTGTCTGACAGTGATTATTAGTGATAGTTTACGTGCTTCTCACCCATCTGTCTATTCGCAGTGTAAACCATCGCTGGTAGGCCCGTTATGAAGATGAGCATAGCATTCATGTTGATAGGAACACGGGATTTAAAAGAAACCTTATACGTATGAAGTGTTGCTACACAGGTGGGCAAGGTTCGACCATGCAGGTAGGTAGATTGGGTTTCATTACAAGACACCACGTGTTGCATTCGATATCGCTTCATGCGCTCACAGCAAACATCTAGACATTATACACTCGTGTGACGTCCCAGTTGTCCACAATCACAAGAGAAATTGATGGGAGAAACCGATAACGTAACTGAGATATTATGATATGGTGCCCGTGCGAGATGACGTCGTATACAAATAGACAATAGTGCAGCACTCAATGGCGTAGTTCCGGTTTGGGGCGAGTGGTGTATGCACACTACAGAACAGACATCAGGTATAGCTGAAAGATGGATGACAGTTTGTAGAGGTTGACCGGTAGCATTCCTGGAAGCTCGGACAATAACATGACTGATGAAGACAGACAATAACACGACTGATGAAAACAGTCACGCGTATACCTGATGACCTACTCCGGTGAACGGATACATACGGACACGCGGATACACATGACGTGAAAGCACGAGAGGACAACGTGAAAGTACGAGACTGACGCGCCTGAGGGCATGAGCGCGCCATGAGCCTGCCATGAGCCCGCTGACACACTAAGCGTGATCGTGTCACCTGAAAACAAAGTACATTGTTCACACCACATCGTAAAGTACACCAGAGTAGGTTATGGATTATGCCAGGTCGACATTAATGTTCATTTAATTAGCATAATGCTGTACTAATTGTTGGTCATATACATGTACGCATGTCACATACTGAGCACCATAAAAGATTAAGAGAAAAATATATAATATAACATCTTCATTCTGACACAGTTAAAAAATACGTTAACATATAGGCTATTATACGGTATTGCTGTAGCGCGAGATATCAATGCATCAATGCTTACGGTTTGTCGAGTTTAGCATATCAATCATTATTAGAGTTCAGAATGTCGTTGAGATCAGGCAATTAATGGACCCATTTTCTTAAGATAAAACGCCCCAAAAATGTAGAGTGCATGTGTACTGAGAATATCGGACATTATATTGACTGTGTATTAAGAACACTAGGAATAATACTATAATTTGAAATATACTTGAAGAGAGTATAACATTATTTTAATTGGATGTGTGAATAATCTTGAAGATGGCTCTAAACCCCAATTCCACCGAATAAAGATAAGCATACCGGTAGTTAAATTATGAACTTACTTATGAAATTATATTACTCTTAGTAGCCTATGTAAAGAAGAAGATATACCGAACAGGCGCGTAGCTAGGGTTACTTTAATGTGGAAGCGCCAGTACTGTAACTGCACTATATGCTTATGATTTGTTTAAAAAATAATGTTAACTAGG
>JAUTBQ010188203.1:0-10506 GCA_032361185.1 Lepetodrilus ovalis | reverse complement strand
AAGGGGATTTTGGCGATATAGAATTGATGATGACTATCACAAATGAATGTAGTTTACATTTATTACTCAAATATAATTCTACGTGCTAATACACATCTGTGATTGTATACCTTTAAGTAAGTCGGTGGTATTTAATAACTATTTGAAATGCAATCGAATCTCCTTTCAGTGACGACGGTAACTTTCCATATTGTCGTTCAATTACTAGGTAGATAAGCACCAATAGCATGACTCACACATTGTCTTGTGCATGCACGCATACTTATTGCCATGCTAATAGTAAACGACACAATACAACCAACCTAATACCAACGGGTGTGTTTAAAAAACATGTCTACATCATTATAATTATACGGGTAACAGTCATGTCATTTTCATAATAATTCAGCAATATACATTAGCGGCGTCCTTTCAATTCTCACAGACACATTTGAAATAAATTTATTATGAAATTGACAACCCGAATCGGTTTAACGACCTTAGCAGCAAGTTATTGACGGATTCAACGACCCGATTACAACCACATCTCCTAACTGGGAGTGTATGTTGCAATGAGCGTTATACGGTGATAACTCCAACGTTCAAGGCCAAACGGAACTGCCATCGGGTAGTGATCGGCATGTACCAAAGTGACTAGCTAGTTAGAGTAAGGAACATTGAAGGTCTATATAACCAGACAGATACACGCGCTGGCCTTCACCTTGGCCTGGAACTGTATCCTCCCATTGAGAAAACAATCCGATTAACGCGACGTCGTTATTGCGACCCATTCATGGCGGTACAGTAACAACGAGACCTCGCTCAGGCAATACCATCATGCATTCTCTACATACAAGAGCTATATATCAATGCACGTCAATTATGAAACCGTAAAAGCCCATTAACTACGTTGAATTACACTCCGACATTTAACCAATATCTCAACGCGGTTATTTGCCCCTTGTGAGCTCTTTGGCCTCTGAAGTCTCCTTGTGCTTCTTGAATCGTGACAGCGCCACCTCGAAGCACTTACGTAATCAAAAGCCAGCCAATGGCCATTAAGCTCACAAATTACGTAATTAATGGCCGACCATAAGGGAAATCCTCCATTATGACGAGTGGACACAGGATGCCTCTTCGTGGAGAATGATTCTACTCGCTTCTTACTCAACATTTCTCTTATCAGCCACATGGCGATTGTTGGAACTGGTTGTCGGGATGGAATCCACGTGTCACAATACGTGATTGATGCAATTCATAATTAATTGCAATGATTGATCATGCAAACTTCCAACAGATTCCACAGTAGTGTCAGTGTTTCTCTATCATGTCAACGCCATGCTGATCATAGCTTACAGTGTATTTTGTTCAGATCACTAATAATCTGATATTGTCATGGACATTATGTTTCATTACGTCTACTAAAAAATAATTATCACAGTTTTAAAGACGTGTCGATTGAAAACGTATACTTGTTCAAGAATGCGTAATACACTCTTCCACTCAATATCAAAACCTGCCCAACTCTACAATCGTTTTAAACCAACATAAAAAATATGCTCTTCCAAAACAGTTTCCTACAACATCGCAGTAAATTTGAACAGCGAACAGAGCACTATGTAACGGTGGATGGCGCGTTCTACAAATGCACATATTATTATTAACTGCATGGACATATTTCGTTTTGTGAACGAGGATAGCTGTCGTACTTCCTGCGATCGTTCTAGAGACGACATGTGCACATGAATACTCGGTTTAATTGGAGAAATATACACAATTTCAAACAGGGCAAATCACATTTGTATTCTCATATAATCAGATTTAGTGATTAATGTCATGCTACTGGCTTCCTAAACATGTTCGTACACCTCACGCTGATTACTTAACTAGAGGTTCCATTCACTCAAAATTAAAGCTTAATAACTTGCGCACTGCTTGTCTTTTAAATAGCAATAACGTTAAACATATGCATTTAGTTTAATAGAACATGGCAACATGTCGAACCCATTTTTCAAAATTGTGTAACGTTTTTACTATTCTACTTGAATAGCGCATCTGCTTAATGTCAGCGATACAGGGTTGATATGTTTATGATATAATAATGTTTAAAATGGAGTACAAAAACATGTAAGATATATCACAGTGTGTAATGTGAAAACGCTGTATTGGTTCTTATGGTCAGATCAATAGATAGCCTATGTTCGTTACAGTGGCACTGGGTGTATTCTTGATCGGGAGTAGTGACGACTTATCGGTCGTCCAAACTGTCGACAGCGCGCGTAAAAGGTTTGTCGACAACACTGTTTACACCATCGCCTAACGGGACTAAACTTATGAATGCACGAGAATGTATCTAAATTACGACTCCAGTGTCGTGTTCTTGTTATACCAAATTATATTGTCCTTGTTGAGATGTATATAGTGTATGTCGACGTTCGTTTTCGGAGTATGGTTAAGAAATAGTTCATTAAATGAAAGAGTATTAAAGCAAATGTAATATCAGTTCGCTCAGACAAATTAGCACCAACGCTTCCTTCGAGCCCCAGAATACCGAGACAATAATATATAATTGCCCCTAAAGTTAAAAAGAAATAAGTGAAATAGACCCATGGGTGAAATGAAAACATCGACTGATGCTGGATAGCGGAGGTGTTATATTGACGTTTTACGACTGAATTTCATTGCAATCAGCTTGAATTGCAATACCCGTCTCGGGGTTTGTATTTCCTCCTCTACGTGTTTATTAACATCTTCCTTCACGGGTTTCATAGTGCTTCAATTATTTACCACCGTATCACCCAGTCCCAAGGAAAGGGGGACTAAAAGCACATTATCACCGCAACAGCGGGGTGTGGATTTTCTCGGCGGATGTTATCCTCTCCGAACCCTCCATCTCCCCCTTGATCTCAAAGTAGGGCGCAGTGACAGAAAAACGGGACCTCATGGGAACTTCAGGCTTTTAAAAGCCGAGATGGAATTCAGCTTCCGCTGTGACTTCTACGGCGGAACTTCATTTGCATAAGACAGGGTGCTCCCTGACAATGGGGGGAAAGACTTAATCAGGGATAAAGGTTACACCCACGATTTACCATGGTGTCTGTACAGATTGGCGCACTCACCTTTGCCGGTCATAAACCAGCAGCATGCGAACGTCCGGTGCCTATTCCCGAGCATATCTTCACCATTGACACCTGTAAAACTATAATAAATATGTGACACCTATGAAAGGTATAAGCATATACGTTGGCCTTCTTGTATGCTTTGTATTGTGTGTATATTGGTATGCAGTACTACTATTTATGTTGATACTTTAAAATGTATAGTTCCTTATTGACGATATTCGCGTTTACTAAAGGTGTAGTATGTAAGTTATAAGTAGAGACATAATAAACACAATACAAAGTCCAAAACCACGTACCATGTACTAGTATATTAACTTTTATTGTTTTATTATATAGGTTTACTTTGATTTTCAAAAACTCCGTTAATCATCAAACTTTCTTAGAGAAGGGGTATTAATTCATCGGAATTACGTGTATACGTCAATAGATTTTAGGCATATTAAATATAAATACAAATCCAACACTGAACGTGTTTGCGGGAAGTGTTTATATTGATCTCCTGAGGTTGAAACCAACCACCACGATGTGTATGTTCCCTTGGTGTCAATATTTAAAAACCTATTTCAAAGACGGATCAATAAAGTCATTATTCGTGTAAGTGCTAATCTTTTCACTCGGCGTGATCACTATCGACATTGCTATGAAGCAGTCGTGTAAGATACACTAGCACCGAGTAACACACCTCCGATACATACATTGACACGGACCCGTCATGTTTGAAACTTAATGCCTGATCGAACTTGGCATTACTTAATTAAGGAACGGGTATGTTGGTTGTTTTGAGCAAACATGACGATGATTTATGGTACATTTCGTGATGATGCATATAGGAACATTTGGTGGCACATATTGTTTTTAACATAGTTTGACATTAGTTGTATCTTAATAACTTCCACATTATATGAATGTGTTTGTTCATCAGATATAACACACATATTAATATTCTTCGTTTCGAAATAACCGATATTATCATAAAATTTCGTAGCACATGTTATGCACATGGCCGAGTTCAACAGTCGTTGCCTTTTAAATCATACCTTGACGTAGGCATTTAAAGTGATAGTAACCTTGCTAGGAAATGTGATGTAAATGGACAACCCTGGATTTGTAAACGAATTACATGTTGAGTAATAACCATTGTCATCATCATACCGGAATGCAATGCATGGATCAGTATACCCATATTAAAACGGATTTCTGACACTTTTGTTGCCCCGTCGAACAGAGGGAAGTCTACTTTAATGACGGTGATAATACAACTTATCAAGGTAAAGCTGAGAGTGAAATGGTCCGCAACACGGGTAACGTAATCCCCTGAGTGAAACGAAAGCGCACCTACTGGTAGTCGGGTCCCCGGTTTATATCGCCACCCCGTGTGCACACCCGCAGTGAAGTGTAGTTTGCTTCTCTACGTTGATCACTCGACAGGCACTTTGAGCAAAAACAGTAAAGTCGACACGATGACAAAATTATCTGGTATTGCAAGGCGACATTCTTCGTCCCTTGGTTTTCATAATTGCCATGGATAATGTTGGAGTCGGTTGCCATCCAGGATGTAACTTCGAGGACGTGGTCTTGCCTGATAACGTGTGATGCTTATTAATATAATATATCAAATGTCTTGCTGATGAGTCTGGAGGGATCTCAGTTATATGTAATAACATAAATACGGATAACGCTGCTATTTCAAAAGCTAAATGCATAGATACTTATAAAGGAACACATCTCAAATAGATGCGACGATAAACAGCGAACGTATTCTAAATCTGCGTTCGTACACTAGGAGATTCCCGATATATACATACCGGTATACAGATTCACACTACAAGAGATGAATTACACGATTGTCATGTATGGCACATTCACATTGCCATTTGTCATCTGCTATTGACGCCTGACAATTAATATTAGTATAGTAATGCAACCTTGGCATGCACATTATTCACAAGGCAGATGCATTGCTATTGGTGAAACTATATGAAGTACCAAATTGATAATGATATCAGCTGCTTTAAAAACAATGCAATAATTTAGGGATACCAACAGGAGTGATAATACTTTGGGAGTAAATCAGTGTTTATGCTAGTCGTGTAAATACAGACGAGTCTTGAGTTTAACGTGAAGACATTACTGCGACTGAGTTGGTTTATACAGTAGGAATTTACGACAGAAATATGATTGAAGTTACAATTTGGACTTGATGTAATAATCAGTTCCCAAATATTTACTCGATCATTCACAGCCAATAGTCGTAAATCATACATGAGTGCAAATAGTTTGTTATTTGAAAGATGGAGCATACTCAGTTCTGTAGAATGCTATATAGTACCGGTATGTTGAGACGTTGTGCAAAACGTGGGATCGTCAGTATTAATCCTAGAAAATAAAAATGCATCACTGTAAGTTAATGCAATTTTAGTGTGCAACATAAGTAATAGCTGTAGTGTAAATATGCTTTGTCATAACAACCATATGTTTCCACAGAAAAGAGCTACAACTACAGTTTTAATTGCTTCGTTAATCTCACGAAGAAGTAAAATTTTGCGAGGAATTCAGCATTGCTCTATTTTTCATTTAGACATGTGACCAAACGTTGGCAGTTTTCTGAGATGAACTTGTTAATCACGCTTTTGAGTTTCAGAATTTATTACTTGAAGGGTATTACGAATCTTAATGTCAAACAGCACGTGCTAGTTGTGTGTCAACTCATGGTCACAACCATTTGATTCAGATGACTTTCAAATTAAGTTACTATCAATTCAGCCATGTTTCCAATTCCGTCCGAATTACGGTCCACCGCAAACTCGCGTAATGCACAAGCGCACGCCGGTCTAGTCAACGGCAACTGAATTAGGAAGGGCCGCCCATATATTTCCATTTCCAGAAGACATGCATGCTCCGGTTGCGCTTTTATCATAAGAGACATTAAAGCAATGACGCATCCAGTAAGGGCACGACACGACAATCGAGGGTTAAGATGGCCGGAGAAAAGATGACCGCTGGTCGAGAGCAGGCTGGACATGGGCACATGTTTACACGTGATTTACTGCGCAGGCAGAAGTACTAAATGACATTATGACCCACGTTCGATGCTGTGGTGCCAATTGCCTCACAGATGCAATCTTCCCTCGACATCTGTACTGGGAGATACATTCGAACTTCGGTTCCGTATCACATCTTACATGAACACTTTTTGTAATGTCCAGATCATCCGACACTGCCTGTGGGTTACGGAAACGAAATTCGATCGGTGAGGGATAGGGCGGTCCATTACCCCCCGCACAATTAGACATTATTGTCTCGTATATTGTAATGGATATTTTGGTGATAATTTGTCTGTCAGCCAAAGTATCAAATAGCTTTGAAAGTCTAGATGTCATGATCTAATGAAAGATCATTTTTAAAACTCAGTATAACTTTGCGGAAACATGCTCCGAAATGCATGCAAAGGAATGCAATGTATAGCATATTAATATAAGCCTATGTTATGTTGATATTCTCATTGCAATTAAAGGCCACTACTATACAATGCTTGATTTTAGAAAGACAATTGCGTTTCATATGATTGAACGAGTAACGCGCTCAGTTATTAAATATACTGGCATGCTTATTTATTTACGTGAACATGTTATTTGCTAAACGATTTACTAATAAAATGAAATAATACACGATTATTGTTGCAAAACAATATTGCATGTGCATTGTTGTTATTTAAAGATACATTTGAAGGTTCTCCATAACTGTTTTACTCAATCAGTACCGACAGGCAATGGAATGCAACAATAATGGAAACGGATTTCTGTGTTAGATTGGTTTATGACCTCCTTTGCAATAATTCCTTGCTCAAGGAATTTCCCTTTTCATGGGAAGAACGACTTTCAGGAAATATGCTTGGAATGTTTGACCGACTCATCCTGGAAAACAGGAAGAAGTTCCTTCTGAAATCGCAGTCTTAAATTTACGACTTCGTACATTTGTGTTGATGCCAGAGAGCACAAACACCTTCAATACGAAGCTGTGTGACTCTAAACTAACCGTAACTCTAAACCTAGCACTGACGTAGTCTATAGCTAAGATTGGACGTACTCTTAAAGTTTCCTACAGGCGAGTTCGAGTCCTATACGATATTGAAAGTCGGGTATCCAATGTTTTATACCACGAAAATATGAATGGAGGTTAAATCTGTTTGGATTTCGTTAGGCTTTATCTTGTCGAGAGACGAAGCTATACCGCCCATGAACGCCCATGAACTGTTCATAGTACAACGCCCATAAACTGTTCATACTGAACTTACTAGGGTAAAGTGCGGCAACAGGGAACTAGTATCAGTGGAAGTGACAGTACATATCAAGTGGGCTACAACTTAGTAATGCCAGCGATTTGATTATTGTTTCACTGCCACATCGGCGTTTTGTTGCACATGCATTTAAACCCGGATGCAAATACGAATATGTACTCGCATGAAATGTACGATACCAATTATGGACTGCTGCTGAAATATATATTGAATAATAGATCTTTGGTAACACTTACTACATTTATAAAATAGAACAACTAAATAAATCCGCCCACAACACTTCATCATGACTACAGACTCTATGAACCCACATCACAATACTATTTGAGTAATTTTTACACAATTATATTAAGAACGCCTACTTTTCTTTTCTTCTGGTTTACTTGTTGCGTAGTTTACGACAACAGCACTGATGGTCTGTTGATAGACACATTAATCCCAAGACTGACGCTAACCTTGTTGTAACAGCTCGTATTTGGATATGTCTACACAATGTTCTTCCCTCTCATTCTCCGTCTCTCAAGTGTAATATGCAACGGTATAACTTGTATATGAAAGCATGCTATTTATTTGAGAATATACTTTTATATATCGATTCAAAATTGTAGTATGAAGAAACGATACGTGGTAATACACATGGTAATTAAATATTGCTATGGCTGTGTGCTGCACACAAGATACATATGTCTTTACCCAGGTTACTTTAATGTTTTGTGTATGCATATTACATAGCAGCACGATATGGAATGTGTTCAACACAATAAGACACATGTTTCTGCGCTATAATTCAACAAAGAAAAATAGTGATGTAGAGCATGTAATTTCACAATTTGAGGGATATACACCCGGCAGAAAAGATGATTTCAAGCACCCAATTTTCACATAATTAATCAAAGAAAATGCCGAGACGTTTTCAGTTACTAAATAAACACACTCCCTTGAATGAGTGAAAATAAACTCTGGCACCAACGATATTTTACGAATACGTTTCATGACCCAGTCTAACCCTCGATTCGTAACGTGGATTACAACAATTCAGCAAGTGTGACAGCAATATACTAAGTCAACACAGACCATTTCAAGAGTTCATCTTGACGTCAGGATGTCAGGAGAAGTCGAAATGTCTATTCATTCGACGTCTTGCCGCAGATGGGTGCGTGTTTTTCTTAGTAACGCTAATATTTACTATAATATAAATATAATAACAAGATGCATGATGAGAAAACCGTCAAATTCTAAGCTCAAATAGGACCAAAGACAATTCGCATTACATATATAATCCATGGTATTACTTATATCTTTGAAATATTATATTTTAGACAAAGTGTACAAGTGCATACCCTAGAGCGGATTGCATATTGATTACTATTTGGACTTAATTTTGACCCGGCTCCGTTTTTTTTTCTTTTACAATTTTGTCGCATGGATATATTCTATACGCATGACGGGTTTGACTGCTTTTGTTCAAACACCTCCAGGTATCGGCTTTGGAAATTCTACATCTCTTGTTAGCAAACTGCTAGGGACCACAAGATACATTAGCTTTCCAATTATGCTTGATAAAGTCATTCTGACTAAGTATTCAAATAATAAAGGGAACAGAGAGTCGCCTTGCCAAACCCCTTCTTTGCGAATTTTGCCAACATTTCATCTGAAGTCAATTCACGTGCCTCTGCGTTTATAATGGCTTTTGATGAAATTTGCAAGGATTTGGACTGCCAACTGTGAGGAACGGCCATTTACTGCTAGAGTGAACAGCGTTGAGTTAACATGATAATCGCTAGGGTTGGAGTATTGGGACCCAACTCTTAAAACCTACCGACTGAAATAATCCGAGGAAACGTTTTCAGACAACATGGCGATGTGTCTTTCACGCCAATTTTGGCGAGTCGCCATGGATATAATTACATTTAGAATCCCAGATTCAGTCTGGTGGTTTTCAAACAAGAATATGCGATGTTGAGTGAGTTGTGTGTATAGTATATAGGGCATTAAAACCACTGAGCACATAAAGGATTGCCTTCTGAACATTTAATCTTTGGTCCTAAACTGTCCTCAATGACACCAACTAACGAAAAAACACTACAGTCGAGTAGGTTGACCCGTGTTTAGTTAATAATCCGAACACTTGATACTTCTTAGCATTATACAGTTTAACAAGGAATGATAATGCGGTAGAGAAGTAGTACAAGACCAACTTTACCTAGGAAGTAGTTGGGAGAATGCACCATTGTACCAGTGTATCCATTCAACATAGATACGCGAGTTTGCTTTAAGAATGAGTGATGAGGTGAATAACAAACTTGAGAAGTAGACAAAAACTCAAATTTAAAAAAAACCCACACAAAACGTTTCAGTTCAAACTGTAGCATGCCTCGGTACATGTCGCTGTAGCATACCTTAACCGCATTGATGTATAGCGCATAATTATGTTTACTTGGCTATCTAATATAGAAAATGACAGACTCGTGTGTATTCTTCGTACGATATTCTAGTATATGACAACAGTAAGACAAGCGAAGTATGAAACTATGCATAAACGTGCATATTAGATGTTGCACTGAACATGAAGGCATACACCTCATATAATATGAACATGAGTTCATACTGACATATAACACTAGGTGCAATGCTCTCAACTAAGCTAGGGCATATATGCATGTATGAATGGTTTATCAGTTTGTCTGTATAATGTATCTTCACGAATTAATAAATGTACGTGTGCACAGGCATATTCATGGAACTACTAGTATATACAATGGTTAGCTATACAGTTTACTACACCTCGGTAGCATTAATGCATTCCTACACTTTTGCAGTTCAGACGAGATTTTGGGGTAATTAAAAAAAGGAGAAACACACTAGCTTACGTCTATCTGCATGTCTAGTTATGTTCTCTTTAGTTTGAGTGCACCGATTATTGTGTCAGTTATTCGCCTGCACTCCTCCTCTCTAAACTGCACTCTCTGGAATATAGCAGTCACTACTCTCTAAATTAAGCACTCTGGAATATAGTAGACACTCCATCCCTCTAATTATACACTCTCTCTCTCTCTCTCTCTCTCTCTCTCTCTCTCTCTCTCTCTCTCTCTCTCTCTCTCTCAGAGA
>JAUTBQ010188181.1:0-10507 GCA_032361185.1 Lepetodrilus ovalis | reverse complement strand
CTCTCTTATCCACTAAGAGATTAGTAGCGCTCTCTTTGCCGATAGCTAATACATTGCTAAGAGAGCGCTACCAGTCTCTCAGTAGATAAGAGAGTTTCGTGAAAGGATACCCAGTATCGCTATGTGGATGCCATGAAGCAAGCGATAATTCACTACCATTGCACTAAGCGTAATGTTTTCAACAAAACACCCATACTATTCATCAGTAACGACACCTCCTTTCATACGTTCTGTTCTACTAGGCAGCACAAGCTACCAGTATTCAGCTTCATCCAGTAGCGCCAAGACGGATGGAGTGAACGTGAACGAACCCAGCATACCAGTCGACACTGCTTCATCCAATATCAATGACCAGCAAGCCTCGAAAGGTCACCAATCTGAGTATCAATGGTCCAGCAGTTATTCCTACGAAACTGGCAACAGCCTGGGCGGGTCGCAGACTAGAACCCAGAGTCAGGAGTACAGTAGCTCTGGCAGTTCGGGTAGCTCTGGCAGTTCGGGCAGATCTAGCAGTTCGGACAGCTCGAGCAGTTCGGGAAGCTCTGGCAGTTCGGGCAGGTCTAGCAGTTCAGGCAGCTCTGGCAGTTCGGGCAGCTATGGCAGTTCGGGCAGCTCGGGCAGTTCGGGCAGGTCTAGCAGTTCGGACAGCTCGAGCAGTTCGGGAATCTCCGGCAGTTCGAGCAGCCAGTCGTACCACACCATCAAGAGAGCGGGGCAATCGCTCGCCGTAAAGCTGGAGTATGAAGAGGAGCAGAAGGCGCAGCACCGTCGGAGCCAAGAGGCTGCAGTGGCGGGTAGGGTGGGGTCGGCGGGTGGGGCGGGGTCAGTGGGTGTGAGTGGGAGAGGAGGCAGTCTGGCAGAGGCAAGGAGGCAGGTGGAGATAGAACGTAGAAGGGCGGAGGAAGAGCTGAGAAGACGTGAAGGAGATATTGAAAGAAAGGAGGAAGAGAGAAGAAGACATGATTCTGCAAGGGTACGTTGTCAAATAAAAATGTCAAAAGTTGAATAGTAACATATATTACATAAAATATGTATATGTACATACATATACATATATACATACAGTTATTTTATTTTTATGAAGCAGGTGTAATTAAAATATGTAATAGTGCTATTACATATTGTCATATAAATACAGCCGTATCCATGAAGTCAGATCCAATACCATGTCCTGTAGAATACTATAGCAAACCATGTACTTATATACTGACCTGTCCAGAACGCAGCCATATATAAAGGCATACGATCACGATTCATCGAATGTGTAGCACTATAGTTGAGTTATACATTCATTTGTGATACTTATCACCAATTTCATTTCGCCAAAATCCATATTGGGGGGAAATCTCTCTAGCAATTAGATGTTCCAAAGGCAAGATAATTACAGCTACGTTCCTGTTATTCCTATAAAATATAATTTTCTTTTATAACTATCAAGTGCTGGAGAATAATTACATCAGTAAATAAAAACTGTTGGGTAGATAAACCAAACGTAAGTAGTTTCAGTTAGAAATTCGGCAACCGGATATGCCCTAAACAGCAGTGTATGTGCACAATTCAGCAGAGCGAGGGTTAAATAGCTGCACATACTGGAATGATTTAGCACCATTCACTTACAAAATAGCTACATAACGACATCAACGGGCATAACCTCAGTGTGTGTCACGTCTATGTTGTAGAGAGAAACAGAGGAGCAGAACAGGAGAAGAGAAGAAGAACGTCGAGTGAGAGAGGAAGCGAGACGACGACAGGAAGATGCGCAGCGCAGACGTCAGGAGGAACTGGAACAGAGACGAAGGGAGGAGGAAGAGAGGAGGAGGCAGGACGAAAGGACGAGACGTCAAGGTCAAGGTCAGCTGGGGGTCACCCACAGTCCAAGGTCTACAGAAGCGAGGTCAACTACGCAAAGAACATCAAACCGTGACGGTCGTTTTGATATGCTAATTAGAAATCGTAAGAATGCAGTGGTTATTTCGCAATATCAAATTGATAGCATATATATATTATACAATCATGTTACGCTACGAATAGTGCAATAATTCAAACACTAATCCCGCGTTTCAATCATTCTATGTGTCCGAATGTTTCTACAGTGATATTCATAAAACATCGGACATAAATAAAAATTATAACGGGAAATCACATAATGAAAACAAAATAACCGTGATGCTTTCCTGCAGTTTACGTGACGGATGCATTCTCCTTATGGTTTGCTTCAGGTTGTACCGACTGTAAAGTAGGGAACCAGACATTCCGTGGCCATTCAAGATTCGAGTACGAAGAGAAGTGCCTGAAGTATAGGTGCATCTGCCACTGCGATGGGTCCCACAACTGTCCGTCTCACCACACAACCAACGTGTGTGAAAAGCGAGACCAGGACGAGGCCACCAGAACCGAGACGTCGTCCTGTAAGACCTGCGACGCAAAGGGGAAAATAGTCCAGGGAAACAACTACTTCAACCTCCAAGACGGCTGCACCTTGTTCAGGAACTGCAAGTGTTTCTGCGACGGAAGCTGGGAGTGCAATGCAAACAGAACGGTAAATACCTGCGTGAAGAAGGTTGGCCACGACAGCTGCAATGAATGCGAAGTGTACGGAAGCTTCTATCCTGGGAATTCGAGATTCAAGTACGAGGAGGGATGTTTCCAGTACAACTGCGAGTGCAAATGTGATGGTACGTACGAGTGTCCTCCAGATCGCACGAAAGACATTTGTCGAACAGGATGCGGGGAATGCGAGATCCAAGGACAGTACTACGAGGGGAACAAGTATTTCACACAGGAGAGGGGATGCAAGGAGTACACTTGTTTCTGTAACTGTAACGGGTCGTGGAATTGTCCCGGGGACAGAGTGAAGGAAAAGTGCAAACCTGAAGAGTCGGAAAAGTCCTGTAAGCAATGTCAAGTATCTGAAACAGAGGTGTACGCCGGAAACACGTCGTTCCACCTCAGAAAGAAGTGCATCGACTACGAGTGCTCCTGCAGGTGTGACGGAGGCTGGGACTGCCCCGGCGTGCTGGCGAGGAACGTCTGCAGAGGCGAGAGACCAGGAGGTTGCAAGAGCTGCCAGGTGTCCGATGAGGAATACTACCCAGGCGATTCAGACTTTGACATGAACAAGGACTGCATACACTACAAATGCCACTGCAATTGCGACGGGAGCTGGAACTGTCCTGGTGATAAGGCGAGGGATGTTTGTAAAGGAGAGGTCCCCGGCGGATGCAAGAGCTGCAAGTTATCGGACACGGAATTCTACCGAGGTGAGAGCGACTTCGAGATGAGAAGAGGGTGCGTACATTATCAGTGCCACTGCAACTGCGACGGGAGTTGGAACTGTCCCGGCGGAGCGGCTAGGAACGTCTGTCGCGGGGAGATCCCAGGCGGTTGTAGGAGTTGTCTACTGTCTGATGGAAGTACGTATCCTGGGAATTCAAAGTTCCGGTACACAAATGGTTGTTTTACGAAAGACTGCCGATGCCAATGCAATGGGACTGTGGACTGCGATGACAGGACGGCTATTAACGTGTGTACCACCAGGGCACCAACACTCAGGTCTTCACAAAGAGGAGTCACACCAACGCCGATGAAAGAAGAATGTCGCCCTTGTTCTGTGGAAGGAAGCGAGTATAGCGGGAATTCCAATTTCAAGCTGAAGAGAGGATGCTACGTGTATCCCTGCGAGTGCAACTGTGACGGAAGGTGGGGTTGCAAGAGAGATGAAGCCACAAATATATGCGACGACAAGGCATCTCAAAGCGGATCGGCCGTTGGCCAGAGAACCTGCCAGCGGTGTATGGTCCAAGGTAGAAACTACCCGGGAGACACGGAATTTCGACTACGCCGAGGCTGTATCTCCTACAAATGTAAATGCGCCTGTGACGGCAGATGGGAGTGTCCAAGCGACAGGGCATCCAACTTCTGTCCAGGGGCTAGGGAACCCACCACTGGATGCAAAAAATGCGAAGTGGACGGAGAAATTTACTCCGTGAATTCAAACTTTGACATGAAGAGAGGCTGTGTACGCTACAAGTGTAGATGTCGGTGTGACGGATCGTACGGCTGTCATGTTACGCGGGACTCGACTTGTAGCACAGGAGAAAAGCCTTCAGTGTGCGGCAACTGTGAAATAAATGGTTATGTATATCCGGGAAACATGGGTTTCTTCATTCGTGAAGGCTGCAATCAGATAGAATGCAACTGCTACTGCAACGGAACCTACAGCTGCCCATCTAACAACAAAATCGATATTTGTCAAAACCAACACATGTCTCGTTTCCTTAGAGATGGAGCGTTTACAAGTACGGGAAATTTAGGCCAAGGTTTTGGAAGCGGAACGCAAGTTTATAATCAAGGCGGGCAGCAGTATACTGTAACTAGACGGAAAAACTTTGGCACGGCTCAGAACGTCGGTCCTAGATACATACCTACTGGACATGGTCAGTATGTAGGTCAAGGTCAGAATGGAGCTCAGAGGCAATTTGTATCTGGCACGTCTGGAGGACATTATCTCATGAGAGGGTCCATTCCTCTGACGGGGCCCGTTGCTGAGGGGCAGATAGTCACACACGGAGGTCAAAAGTACGTAGTTAGAGGAATGAGGCAGTACCTTGTACCAGGGGCAGGTGGACAGTTCATGCCAGGGGGTTCCATACCCATGTCCGTTCAGAGAAGGTTCATCCAACAAGTGGTGAATTCCGGATACGACAAGATGCCCGTTCTTCATGGGATACCCGGTGCCGTCCTGCAGAGTGAGACCGGCGGCGGCGCGGGTACAATTACCGGAGGTGCTGTCAGGAACATGTCGGCTACCTTACACACTGGGCAGGTTGGAGGTGATGCCAATGGACATCCAGGGTACAGATCAGCCGTATTGAAGCTCAACGCACCGTACACACCAGGCAAATTCTCCACGTACAGACACATAGGCCAAGTGGCAGTCAACCCGAAGCCAGGATGTACTCAGTGCACAGTGGATGGCAAGAAATACAGAGGAGGTCAGAAGTTCACAGTTGCAAAGGACTGCATTCAATTTGATTGTAGCTGTGAATGCTCTGGATCGTGGACCTGCTCTGGAGAATACGCTTCAAATTGTTCGTCACCACAACCAAACAACCAACCTCAAGGCGACGCGGCCGGCGCGTGTAGGAGCTGCATGGTGAACGGCAACACGCATCCCGGAGGAAGCTCCTTCCCTCTTCAACAGGGCTGCTTAGAGTACACATGCAAATGCAGTTGCACTGGGAAATGGTACTGCCGGACGCAAACCCCGAGAAACACGTGCAGTGGAGGCAGAGGAGAACTGCGGGACAGAACGGCTTCGTCTTGCGTGGAATGCGATGTAAGAGGGACGAAGTATCCAGCTCACGCAGATTTCCTGTTAAGAGACAACTGTTTCCAATATAAATGCAAATGCAATTGTAACGGTAGTTGGGTGTGTCCAAGCAGTGACGCAGTCAACGTTTGCAAGCAAGACCAAGAGCAAGGCAGGCAGATCAGTGAAGAGGAACTCCGGGCGAAACAGTATGCAGCTGCTGGCCTTCCAAGCAACTTGCCGTCCATCTTCAGTCCGAAGATGCCACACGAGAAAGCCGCCAGGTACTCCAACACAAACAATGGCATACAGTACAAACAGGACGCCTGTCACAGTTGTGTCGTGCACGGCAAGTCGTATATCCCTGAGAAGGAGTTCAAGTTCCGAGAAGGATGTTCTCAGTACAAATGCCATTGCTATTGCAACGGAACGTGGTATTGCCCAGAGGACAACACGATAGATCTGTGTCGTTCTCCGGACTACACGGCGGATGGATGTAAGCGGTGTACGGTGAAGAACAACACCTACCCAGGAGACAGTCCTTTCCGGTATCGCGAGGGATGCTGGGAGTTCCACTGCAAATGCGCGTGTAACGGCGAGTACACGTGCCCCGGAGAGAAGACCGTGAATATGTGCAAAAGCAGTGGAAGTTCCGGTTTGACTTCCGGTGTGTCCGGACAGTGCAGGCCGTGCATGGTGGACGGCAAGATCATGAAGTCGCAGAGCACGTTCAACATGAGGCAAGGGTGCCGAGAGTTCCTGTGTGACTGTAACTGTAACGGGAACTGGACGTGCCCCCATGACCGTTCTGTAGACATCTGCCATAACACTGACAACCCACCAAAGTCAGGTAAACGGACAAGATACATTAATTTATTTTAAAATATACTAGTACTTTTTTTACTTCTGATTGTAGATTAATATTATCTTTGAAATCAAAAGTCCGGATCCCAAAATGTATTGTTGACATTGAGTGTAGCCAATATTCTTTCCACAATATGCCTAGATACAATACAATTACTAAGTATAAATTTACCATTCTTTTTGTTATATTTTTGGCACCAATTGCTGGTCCTGGGCATCGTTTCTCCAATCTCTCGTATTCACTACTAGAAGATAAGCACTCTCGTAGCGATCTCTACGAGACCGCTATGGTCTAGTAGTGGATACGAGGGCTTCGAGAAACGATTCCCTGATATGTAACACATAACTTTTGAGTGATAGATGGAGGTTAACGTCGCTGCGGGAATCTACCACCCATTTCCAACGAGAAACTATATAATGAATGCATTAATATGATGATAATAATAATAAGTATTGCAATTTAAAGATTGGAAGTTAATGTCATACCTACTTAGTAATCAAACCAAACATGTTTTTTCTTCCTTGCACACAATACAACTGTCACCTGTATATATTTCAGGGTGTACCGTGGGTAACCGGACCTTCTTCACACGCTTGTTCTCTTACACCGAGGACTGCGTGCGCTACATGTGCACGTGCCACGAGGGTGGGGCATGGTCTTGTCCCCCAAGTAGCAGCAAGAGGATCTGCTGATAAGACTAAGTATTAAGCGAGGGTCGGTTGATAGAACTACGTACTTAGCAAAGGTCGGTTGATAAGACAATTACTAAGCGAGGGTGACTCAAGGCAATATGGTAAACTGGTGCTGAAACGAACAATTACTGTTTTAAAAGAAAGAAATACTGCTGGAATACTCGGAAGGGGTTTACCTGTCATTATGCAAGAATACAATGATGGTAGGCTCTAATGATAAGTTGTCATTGAAACTATTGTTTTTGTTTCAAAGTATGTTATTGCACTGTATATGCACGGCACGACAGTTTTAAATTTTGTATTTGTACGCAATGTTTGTTTTATAATGTTAAGTATATTATACCAATACATAAAAGTGTTTAGAGATTGTCCAATTGAGCATTAAAGTAGCATACAATCACATTTTCTTCATTCTTGTGTGTGCAAACGTCAACAGTCATATACAATGTACATATATGTATTTGGATTTAAATAATTTACACGATCAACGTTAACTATTATTTGTCAACATTTTAAAAGAAATTCACAATTTCACGTGTGTATCTTAAAGAATATACCACGTTTAGTTCTTCCATATTTAATTTGCAAAGCTTCGAGTTAAGTCTTATGGTCATGTTGTTTCTATTCAACAGCAGTCATTGTGAAATCATCCGAATGTATCATATACATTGATCTGTATACTGATCTGCTGCTATGCGAGCTGCATATGATATTTTAGTCGATGACCATAATCGTATAAGATTAACCCCGTCTCTGCCGTACAAGGCATCCTTGTGCCCAATGGGTACTTATTCCTCTTTTAAAGGACTCTCCATGCCCATGCCGTACAAAGAGGACTCTCCATGCCGTACACTGGAGAGTCCTACGCGGAATAATTACCAATTTGTTCTGAGGATGCCGTACAGACAAATGATGATTAAAAACTGCTCTACGTTATCTTCAGATGATAGAATACTAAACATTGATATACATATAATAAGGATATAACACCTTATCTGTACTTTACCCCAATCTGAGTAAACCGGAATTGAAAGTTTGGAAAGTAACTAAAAATAGTAAAATGGTCTTTTCCTGCATATCCATCATGCTTGGTGATCGAAACAATATGTCGTTTGTCAAATGTTTACATAATTGGCGATGCTAAATATGTCAAGCTCATTTTCACAAATTTGGGAGATAATGCGTTCTGGCAATTAACCCCCCGATTGGTCATGAACTATCGTTTTCTATCTAGTCATGTTGAGATAGTGATTTAGTATACAATCGTAGAACACCACCATAAGAACATAACTATAAATACTCTATACTGTGGAAATAATGTCTATATAACACTCTAACCTTTCATACGGGCATTGATCAGCTGTTGTTCGTGAGTAATAGGGAAGTCCCTCGTTGACATAGCAACATCCGGCCATGATCTGGGAACATGAGTGTTCTGATTCTGACCGTATTATCAGCGATACATATCCTATATCTAGGCTACATACTGCAAAGTCGTACACAGCAGGATATTTAGAAAAGTCTACAGATACATGAGCTGTGCATGTGTATAGTCGTGCATTGCCCTTCTGAAACTCAAAAGCGTCGATATACATACGACCTCAACACTTCCGGTTATGACCTCAGACGGCCAGGTCCTGGGTCCAGTTGCACGACGCTCTAGTAAGCTACAATAGCAGTATGGACTTACAGCTGCAGTTGCAATAGTTGTAGGGCTGTCTTATTCCAATAACCTACAATAGCTTCCTGCAACCCATATTCCATGTAGAAGACTCTACAACTGGAATTTAAACTATTGTAGCGCTACAACAGGGTTGTGCAACTGGTCCCAGATCACAACTGTTCTTGTTATATGTTGATGTCAGAAATCCAACCATTATCAAGAGTACATCATTCTTCATTATCAATGGTGTTATTATGTTTATACATGTACATGAAATGTGTATTCAATAACCATGTATAATTCTTACTCCATAGCATATTAATAAACTCGAAATCAACTTTGTGTGTTAGATTTTTATTAGGAAATAATTGTGTGCTGAAGTGACATTGTGTAATATTGCATACATGTTGCTGATTTGCCGAGATTCTTGGCAAGACCTCAATGGACATTATTGATCTTGATGCATAGTCATATAACAAGAGCAGTAAATATATATATCTGTATTTACAGAAAAATGAACAAGTCATTGATAACAGATAATCTCAAGAAATAGTTCACACTGTACAATAGTCGCTGAATACCAAAAATAAAAAATAAACGTAATTATAAGATCTGTTATCTACATGATCTACGTAAAATCCACCCTCAAATTTCAGTGTAAAGACTGAATGAAGTGCAATAAACAATGAGATGATACAACTTCAATATCTCTAATCAGTGATTATGCAGGCATTAACTTGACCATTGTGCAAAAGCACTTATCCGATTGACAGTTGTTGCAAAGTGAATTTTACATATGTTGCTTAGTGGATTTTACACTGTTTGAACAGTGGATTTTACATAGATTTTATGCACATATACATACAATAGTGATGCGAAAGGATAAAAATATGAACATCTATTTTGATAGAATTGAGCGTTTTAATTAAGAGTACTAGACAATAATCATGTAAAAACTTGGCATTGGCTGATTCAGTTATTCATAAAAATAGAAAATCAGAATGTCTGGATGGATCGTATACAATACAGTATTACAGCAGCACACGTAAAACAGTTGTGCAAATGGAATTGTTATATCAACAATTTGTACAATACATAAATGAAACAATATATAAACATAAGATCTATTGTGATAGCATTGAGTGTTTTAACTGATGTACAAGACTATAATTGTGTAAACAACTTGACTTTGGCTCATTCAGTTATTCATAAACATAGGCCATACAAATACGTCTGGATGGAAATAAGTACGGTACAATATTACAGCTAGCATTGGAAATCAATTGCGATTTCATAATCGATCATTGGTTACTATCGGATGGACCAAACCAATCAATCATCGGTTGCATAATCAGTTAGAAATAGCATAACAGTAAGTATTTCATGTTGTAATATTAACAATCATAATTAATATGTCTTGTATTGTACTTGAGTTGCAACAAATACACCTAGTAGTGAATACAAATAATCATTCAAGCATATGAAAGCATAATAAAATGACTAAAAAATAGTAAATTAAGTAATGTCAATTATATGCATTAATCAGTCAGTGTTGATGCGTAAGTATTTGTAAGTTATATAGATGCTGAAAGAGTTTCCCCAAAAGCATAAACAGTATTTATTTCTTAAAAGCACAAGACTTATTACATGAAATAAAAAAATAAAAAAATTATTTGTCGAGTAACCAAATTTCTTTTGTGTGTGGCTGGAATCATTAAATACTGAATAGGAACAGGTTGTTTGATTGATTGAATTATTGCTTTATGTCGAATTGGGAATATCCCACCCATAGGCAAAGACATCGATTTTGATTAATATAGGAATAAGCATACATAATATTTAATATCACCCAGGGTTTAACTTAGGTTTACATTTTTGGGAGTCCCGGGGACGCGTGGCGATATACTTTTCGCGTCCCGAATCTAAAAAAGGGAGTCCCATATTTTAACTGAATTATTAAGCCAAATATACCCTTT
>JAUTBQ010188170.1:0-10507 GCA_032361185.1 Lepetodrilus ovalis | reverse complement strand
ACTTAGGAAACTGATATGATGACATAAACTTGACTGATATAGTCAAAGTCTCCGGTATGTATGTGAGCTTTCTGACGGTAGTATAAGACCAATAAACCACACGAACCATGTCTTAGCAACTGTTGCAAAGACGATATAATGCTTGGACTTCTAGCGACGAGAAAGTTTAAACTATGTTGTTGAGAAGAGCCGACTCGTTGCTGGTGATACGTTCTGTGTAATTGTCCCATAATAGTTGCATACTTTCTTTTAAACGTGTTTTACATCCATAATAACCAACAAAATACCTTACAAATGTCCAGCTCCCCGGTGTTGCGTCGATAATACGACTCATACTCGTGTAGTGTCCCCATTTCGTGGTACTCGCGTTTTCGTGTTACTTACTACGTTATAAATTCGAAGAATCGCACCACCTATCATATTTGACGTCTGACACTTGTGATGTTTAGCATCACAAACCATGTCAGTTTCAAAATATACTGGATCCCGTTTGGGCCATTTTTTATAATGGTGTTGTCAATTTTACAAACGAAATTTCATACCATCGAGTTACCGGTTTTCGGGGTATTAAGGTTTTAAACGAGCTGCGCACGATATGTTGACGGTTGTATCAAAGTTTTAATGTTAAACGAAAAGATCACTCACTTCCTTGTCATTTTAGCACAAAAACACTGCTATTTCTACGATAAGATTTAACAAGAGATCTGAAAAGCGAAGTCGTCCGTGCGGGCCGCCATGACAGTGGCGTTTACCTCATTCCGTGGTATACGGGAAAAAATGGCTATTTAGGGAAATTAAGTTGGAGTGAAATATCCTAATTTGTGCACCGTTGCTATGGATTACATTGCAGGTCCATTTAAATTTGGGTTTGTACATTGGAGTCAATATTGGTCCAAAATTATGCACATATAATTATATGAAATATAAAACGATCAACTTCGTGTTGCATAACATCCGTTTTCTAAAGAAACTCTCGGAATCATAGTGTTCGGTTACGGGACCACGTTTTGTGAAAGAACACGTAATTAAAGTCATGCAGCAAGCACTACCAATAAAAATTATTGCGTTACAAAGCCAATGTATTCTCCAAGACATGCCTTCCCAAAAGACGCTAATGCATCTACCCACTTCCACATCGGTTAAAGTGCGCTTCAATCAACGTGCGCTAAGAGGAGAGGGGTGTTCCATTTATTGTATTGTCTGCGGATGGTGTTCCCGTGAACGAAGTATTATTTACCATCAATTTCATGAATTTACTTCAATAACTCCGATAACAGCACGGAGTTGGCAATTAACTATGGAACAATTTAGATGGAGGCGAAGACCACATTGATACAGCCACATTTGGATTGCGCCTATCCAAAACGCTGGTTGCCCGGATGTGCTTCACGTGGTGTTAAGGAGCCAGTCATGTTCATAAAGGTTACTGCTAAATATTGATAGCTGTGGATCACGCTTTAAACCACCAGACAGGACTCAGTCAAACTGGTCGCTGCCACAGCAGACATGCATTCACAACTCCAGATTTGACATTATAGAGCGAGGACTCGCGGGACCCGCCACACCGACTGCACTCGGATTTCCGGGGAATCCTCACTATAATAAGTTAATTATAGATCATTCTATCACAGTCGAGATCGAACTCACATCCATACAGTGCAGGTCATTGCAACCGCATCTCTTAAAGCATCCATTTTTCCAACAATTACACCCAGAGAAACTCCCCACTCCACTCCGTCCCCTGTAAATACCATGGAAAACCATTGACATTACATGGCTGTAAACTATGATGCGGGCAAGGAGGAGACAACTACCCATCCCTAGTAATTTCACCAATCATGTTTCCATGACAAACCAGAGACATACCCTGATATACTGGAAACCATGTTGGACTATCGGAATGCACTGCACATGTAATGAAGTCGGAGGTTCTAATCAAGAAGATGTCAACATTTTCAGATCCGTACTGAAATGCACAATGTTCAAGACTGCATATGAAATGAGAACAAGCGCTCTTGAGTAGGGATATGCCATTGTCAAAAAATAAGGGAACGCATAATTAAGATACACGGTTCCATTCACTACATAGAAGTACATGCATACACGTGCAAGCCCTGTCAGCATAATAATTAATATAGCCTCTGCATTTCCTCGCATACACTAATATTGTAACTTCCTGTATAATTATTTTACCAAGTATTGGCATATATATACTAGGTCATGTCTCCGTATTTGAAAGTAATATAAAAATAGTAATGTTATCGTTCCCTTAAAGGCATACAATCACAGATATTTATGGCTGTTTTTGACTAGTTCTTAGCTACAACTACAAAGTACATTCACTTGACATACATATAATCATGTTTGTACTTCCAAAAACCGTTCTACCGCTGTTTGGGATTTTGCTGTTTATATAACAACCTGAACAACCTTAGTTCTTCGTCCTTCTTTATATTAATGCAAGGGAACATAACTCTCAAATAGGTACGACGAAAGAACTACGATTGCTCCATATATGAATACAAGATACAGGACTAATAATTATTACACAATATGAAATTTATTATAAATATCAAGTGTTGGGGACTTAGTATACCAGTAAATAATAACTTTTGTGTGTTCAAATCAAACGTAAATATTCTCAGACAGAAATTCGTTTGGATATTATCTTGACCAATCAACCGTGATAGGATGCCTTCAATAACTGTATTACAAGGCACTAACTTCGTACAAATATTAAGTTTTACAATGGATTTCCTCTATCTGGGGTCTTGTTAAATTACCTTTAAGGAAAATATATGTGAAAGTGTTTGCTTGTACCCACAATTAACATGATATAAATCTATTTTAATCGCTACAGGGATTATTTAAATTTGGCAGTCTGGTCGCTGGATCAGTTTCATGACGTTATCTCTCAGAATGTATGGAAACTAGATAGGTGATATTTAGCAAATCTCTTCCCAGCTAAATCATCAGAATGTTCCTGGAATATGAATCCTTCAACATGATTTATAAAAGTATTACAAAGCTAAACATCCACAAAAAATGGCTATCGTTTAATATCATATGTGGCCTTGGAAAATGAAATTATATGAAATTAAACGTCGAGGTATTTGCTTGTAATCGTAATTAAAATCTAAAAATCCAATTTGTATTGCTCCAGCGTTAATTTGAATTTGACCTTCTCGCGGCCGGAGCATTTTCATGACGTCATTTATCTCATAATGTATTATAATCAGAAAGCTGAAGTTTGTAGAATATGTTGTCAGTACTATATTCGGCGAGTTCGGAATATGAGACATTCATATAGAATAATAAATGTACTACAAAGCATTAAAATCGCTTAACAATACAGTTTGAATATGATTTGGGCATAATTAGAAAATAAAATACATTATCTTGAAATAAGTCTCGAAATGTACCCCACAGCACATCTTCTTGTATTATAAAGTGTTCATCTATCCTCATTGAACACTGATTTTAGGAGAGAAAAAGACGTTGTGACATAATGACCGGGTTTGTTACATATAGTGCACCCTAAAAAAACTGCTTGTTACATATAGGACCGTTGTTACATATAGGACCGTAACACATGTTGTACGCCTGGGATTCATCTAACGAGAAGCTTGCGCAGATGGCCAACCAATGAAATCGTTTTCCCGATGAAATTGCCGTAAATATTAGAAATTAACTGTGATACACCAACAAATTGCCAATCATCTGAACATTGAAATCGCATGCTAAAATACAATAATTTAATAATATTTTTAAAAAAAATAAATAAAATGTGTCGGGACGACTTCGCGGTATGTTATATATCGAGACACGGGTGTTGACGGTAATCTATATCGCTGGTGTGTTATAATGTTCGTTAGTCCCGATTACAGTTTTTAAACATGACATATTTTAGGTGTCTTGTTAGGTGTCCGAGTCAGGACAATTAACGTGGACTCCAAAAGTTAACCAGGATAACCGAGGTGAAAGCGTCCTGCCAGGATCCTGTTAGGATGTTGTTAGGATCCTGTTAGGATGTTGTTAGGATCATGTAACAGGACACCTAACTAGTTTTGTCGTGCATGCAAGTTAATGTCAAATACATATATTTCCAGAGAAACTTCTTTCGTGACACATGTAATAATTAAATTGATTGCAGGCAATTATTCTATTTGTCTTAGTGATTTATGTTGGTATACTTTATAACAAATACATAAATAATCTGCAATTGCTGTAAGCAATGCGTTCTTAGCCTGCGCACTCTGTCATAATCAACTCTTCCGGATGTAGTTTATTCGGAAAAGTACATTTTAATAATACTATTGAAAAACAAATACAAATAATATAGCATACGACCATGTAACACGCATCATTTACTAATACATGTACAAATTAACATTGAATGGCATAGTTGTACCTGCGTATGCGGGAAGTAATAAAGTTAAAAGGAAACTTACTTTACCATCGGCGAAGAATAAGAATAGTTGTATTGTCCTCTGTTCACCCAGACGCACTACTGTGGTACCATCTTGATTCCTAAAAAAATATACATGACTTTTCTCTCTCGTCCCCAAATTCGCTTATGTGCGTACAATACATGCGTGCCTCTCTCTCTCTCTCTCTCTCTCTCTCTCTCGAAGAGGAGATGCCAATGTTATATCAACGTCTCCTAGTGTTAGTTAACTTCTAACAGAGGTTCTGTGAGGCTGTCGTTGATGTAGAGATCGATCAAAAATGTGCTCGTTCACAGGGATGCGGTCCCCGTAACAGACCATTATACTGTACGATCAATGGACAGACGTGGTACGTAGTAGTCGTATATCACTGTGAGCGAGAATTCCTGGTAATATAACTGCGCGTGTAAAGTTGCCGGTTATTGCGTGTGCGAATTGTTGCTCACGCCATAAAGATAAGAGACTCCCAAAGAATAAGAAGAAAGAAGAAGAGGAGGAAGAGGAGAAGGAGGCTGAGGAGAAGATGAATAAAAGAAGAAGATTGGATTGAATTTAATTATTTCTTTACGTCGAAGCGGGAATATCTTGCGCATATGTGACGAATGAAGAAGAAGAAGAAAAGAAGAAACATGGAAAGGAAAGAAAGAAAGACAGAAGAAAAGAAGAACATAATAACAAGAAGAACGTAATGTTTATTAATAAATTATCTAGCACATGTTAGATACAACTTTAAAAAACGCGAGCTAGTTACAGTAGTACTATGTTCACAAAAGTGTTGCTGCATATAATACATACTTAAACAAATAATCTTCGTGTTTTGAACGTTTCGCTATATGGTGTAAAACGTTAGAATTGCGTTGGAGGGTGGATTGGATACCTTAATAATTTGACCATCTATTAGTTGCCGTTTCAAAAATCACTGTACATTAACTTGTCGATACATATTATCCCCCTCAAGTCTAGAGATCCTTCGCAGCTCCAGATCTGTTAGATTATTGTCAAAACTGTAGTTAATGGCACTATTGCGCATATATTTTCTATACGTTATACAGATCTACTAGAAAGTAAGGGAACTACTTCTTTGCGTGCATGTGCAGGTGTCATCATTACAATGTAATAAATAGGCCACGTGGTTTCGCATCCTTGCCATTAGGCTATGTTGAGTAGGTGTTTTTTCCGTTATTCTTATTATGGTAAACGTTTTACATCAATACTTGTTTGTGGAAACAAACACGACGAAACACACATGATATCAAGCCTGTATAGTGTAAAACATATATATTGTGTATCTTCCATTGGCATAGTTCAAAACTTCCAACAAGTGTACAATGTACATGCATATAGATAAGCACGTTACATTGTAAAACCACACAGAGATATATATATATGTGAATTAACTGTATCCATAAAACAGCATTTTAACGGTCAAACAGACGTCAAGCATGTTATTAGCACCTGCTTCTTTTTCGGTTCATGATAACATATAATACGAATAATCTGCATAAACCTTAGACACTAGTGGAATGCCTTTCAACTACGCTACGAACACAACTGTTATTGGCATCATAGTGTGTTTATGTGGCTTAGTTCGCCTTGGCGCTCGCTAATGGACGGGCATCAGAAGTATCATCAATGAATTAACGAAGTTTGATGCCTTCATAGGGAACACATGCAGCTTTTTAGACATGCCATATTTTCTGAATATTATACGATATATATTTCTACGATCCTTTGATTTTTTATGATTTACAAGTCGAGGTCAGAATTAAACCATGTTTTCTGAATGCTATGGACGTCATGATAAACGTATCTACGATCCTTTGATTTTTATGCTTTACGACATTATTTCTACCTTGATAAACATGCAAAGGTGTATGCAAAATTGCCATTAGATTTATAATACAAAACCCGTAAGGCATATACCTGTAAACGTATCAACAGTAACCACATTAACGTTATGATATATGCAGAAATCCTGGTGAAAGAAAAGTTATAATTCACAATTGTACCTTTGCATCGTCATTTTTTGTTGTTATTGTAGGGTGTATTCAACCTTACAGAAATGTATTCGTTATACTAGCATATGTTTATTCTCTCTTGAACCTGTTTCTTCAATGTCTCAATGATTAGTGGCTGTGAAATCTTTGAAATACCGTGACTGGTAATTAACAACGCAAAAGAGCAAGTGGCTCACAAACGGTCACACCATACACACTGAGCTTAAAGGTAAACCTTCGCAGGGGTCAAGCAATCCTAACATCCGTTTATGTATATGTTGACTGCAAAAACGATCGGAAAATGTTATGGCCAACGGCTAATAACGAGACTTAACGTCCGGTAAAACCCACACTGTTAGAGTTCACTCAAGACCAAGGGGAACGAATATGCCCACGTGCCTTCCAGCATAGGATTGCTTTCTACAAGAACACACCTACGGAGATTAGTGCAATACTAATACTAATAATAAATGTGCGTATTTCCTGCGCCAATTCCATGTTGTGAAGCTTACTCATAGATTACCCCTGTCAATCGATCAGTCCTCAACCCCAAGGGGAGTATACCACCCAAGCTGCCAGTTAAAGTGCTAGAAGGTTTACGCGATAAATTCCTACTTACGGGGTACCCATTCACAGATGGAGCAGTGTGGATCTAAGGTCAAGAGTACTATACGATGATATGAGCTAGGTTCGAGTAAAGTCCTCACATTAATTTGATAGGCTGAGGCTTAATGATCTGGGTTTTCAATTCACGCAGTTCTCTTATCCACTAAAAACCTAATTCACTGCAAATAGGGCGTTATGGTCTCTTAGTGGGCAAGAGAGCTTTGTGAAAGGATAACCTGACTCCGAGAATAATATTACCATATGCACTTATTTGACTCATTAATTCATAATAAAGTTCTATAGTATTCAATAGATAAGATTATTGTTGGGTGTATGGCGAGTAAAATACTCCACGTTTCAAAGCTATTGAAATTACTTCAATCAAGGGCATTAGATAACGATTTGAATTTCAGCCAGTTTAGGGCATCGATCATGCCTTGACTTTATTTTAGTAACCACTTCGAATTTAATTAGAATTTAATTAGAATTTAAGCAATCATCAAATTTTAAAATACAGTATTTGTAACATCGCATATATTGGACACTAACTGTATACGCGTACTGAAATAGGCGCCACCTATACTATGGGTAGTATTCTGTTCGGTGCAGCCACACTGCGTTGTCATGAAAGCAGTTGCTCGCTCTCTATTGGTTTAGGTTCATGAGTTCCGCATGCCATTATATTGAAGGGCAGGACAGGACATTCCTGGGACTCAGTGCTTAGAACAGGACAGAACAGAACCTTTCTTCACAACCAGGCCCAGAAGTGGCAGAACCTCGGCGTATGAAGTACAGATATAATAACTCCCTGGTACTTATTACCAATATAATTTAATTGACAGAGGTGACCAATTCTGCTATGCTTGGGTATATTGTTCCATCTTCCCGTTTCGATTGGAAGGCGATGAGTTAAGTTCGAAAATGAAGTAATGTTATGATCGAGGGTAAATAGACTAAGTACGACACCAATATTAGTTCAGTCTTTACCATATGATAGGTGATGACTTTGAAGAATTCTCAATGACCTGGATATCCTTTCATGAAGCTCTCTTATCCACTAAGATACCATATCGCTCTCTTTGCCGATAGCTAATATACTGCAAAGAGAGCGTTATGGTATTTTATTGGATAAGAGAGCTTCATGAAATGATACCCAAGTTTGCAGGGCTATATTGTAGCTAGCATTGATTGAATGTCACATGTTCGAACCCCGTACAAAGATAAACATAGGTAATTTGGAAATATGCATTACAAATGTTGTCAGAAGTAGGTGAAACATACTCATGTAAATGTATAGGTAGTATATCCACGTCTCAAATAACTCGTTCACACCACCGGGTATCCAACAGCGTTCTCGTTTAACTAATCGCTCGATCAACCCTAGGGTCGACGCCAATAGCCAATAGAATACCTCGAATACCTTTCCTGATCTCTCTGGGTAAAGCACGAGGTGTTCTATTGGCTAGTTCCATCACCCTAGGGTATGTCGAGTGATGAAACGAATACGCTCTAAAATATTTGAAGCTCGAGTGGTATTAGAAATTTAGATAGGGCGTTACAATCATTATTAGCATGGGTTGTATAATGCTTACGCTTGGAGCTGTGGTGAGTGTTAAAATGTTACCTTATAGAGTTTTGTAAAGGATGACCTGATCTGTACAGGCATTACTACATGTATTAACAGACAAATACATGCATTACCATTAATGTCTAAACTCTAAGAATGGCGCTCCAGTCGATGGAATTCATTCATAGTCTTGCCATGCCACACAACCCGAGGCAAAATCCCCGAAGATTCCAAAACGTCATTTTAACATTGATAATGGTAATAGTTATAGTATTTACCGTTCAAAATACTTGCCAATCAGGACATTTAACGCCAATTGCTCGTCATGAATGTCGATGGAACGCTGTATAAATGTTCGAATATAACGTTAATGATTCCACACCAGAAATCTCTTCTGAACTATGTGTCAACAAGTCGTGATCACAGTTATAAAGAAAATGCGTTGGGTAATTCGTCTAAATGTCCAATGCTTCTAATAATCTCAGATGATTCCCATTAATGAAATTGAGTTAATTTCACATGCATACTTAATATGTAAACGTCGGGGTCAATACAAGCATGTCATCGGTACTACTTGTATTATCTATTACATTTTATTCATGAATAAAATATGTTTAAATAAAATAAAATCGATCCTGTTACTTTGTGGTAAGTGTGTTCATTAAAAATAGGAATAGTATACATATCAATGCATACTACTTATGTAATATAATAATAACTATACTAATAGTTTTAATATATTTCTATAAGAAAATTATTTCTGTGTTATTTTCCATGTTAAAGTATTATCTCATCATTATTCTATATATAGTTTGTAATAATATGAACTTAATTATCAAATTCTATATAGAATAATGATGAAATAATAATTTAGCATGGAAAATAACGCATAATTAATTTACATACAGAAATATATTAAAACTATTAGTATAATAATTAATATACTACATAAGTAGTATGAATGAATATCTATGTTATTCGTATTTTTTTATGAACATAATTACCACAGGAAATCAGAAATAGCCACATACATACACCGTTGTATTCAAAGGCTTCCTCGATATTACATTTGCTCCCAATAACCTTTGAAGAATAGGCCAACGTCGGCGTATCCGTATGCGTGCATGTGGAATATTAAGGAATATTGGAAATGGTTCGGCGGCGCGACTATACGAAGAAGACGTGGATATATACCCAAATCACATACAGTAACAATTACTGTGGTCGTTGTACTTCTGGGACATTTATAGAGGCGTGCACGGAGAGGACATAACGGTTCCACAGAATTGTGTTCTTGTTGTACGTGGGCTGATTCTCACTGTTCTAGTCCTGCGTGCCATGTCCACACGCGTTCCTGACTGTTCCATAAGACACTTTCTTTGGTATAGCCGCACCAACACATTGTGTTTACATTGGCTGGTCTACGGACTAATCAGTGCACAACTCGTTTAGCTTCGGCGTTATTTCACTAATAATTGTTCTGGCTGTTACCATCCTCTGCAACAGTTGGCATACTGGGCGTATTATCCCCAGGGAGTTGAGAAGGTACACTGAGTGTAAACTGATCCATTTGCCGGGAATAATAATGTGGGGCTCATGCCTTAGGGGGTGGATTGGGCGTTTTATTAGTGACCTTATTATTATTATTATTATTATTATTATTATTATTATTATTATTATTATTACTATTAATATTATTATTATATTATTATTTTTATTATTATTATTATTATTATGATTATTATTATTATTATTATTATTATTATTATCCTTCTACGTCTTCTTCTTCTTCTTCTTCTTCTTCTTCTTCTTCTTCTTCTTATTATTATTATTATTATTATTATTACCGTTCGTAATTGATGGATTCGGTAGGCAATGATTATCTGTTT
>JAUTBQ010188159.1:0-10508 GCA_032361185.1 Lepetodrilus ovalis | reverse complement strand
CTCTCTCTCTCTCTCTCTCTCTCTCTCTCTCTCTCTCTCTCTCTCTCTCTCTCTCTCTCTCTCTCTCTCTCTGAACGTATTTGTGTATAGATCTGTTTGCATCTGTGTCTGTTCATCTGCGTAATATTGAAGTTGAAGACCTAGAATAGGTTACGGAAACGCAACCATGTGTCCAACGTGTTCTTCCCCGACGGAAAGTGTTTGTACGGCTTCCAGCTCGATGTGCACCTCCTTGTCTGGAGAGTCGGGGCTAGTTAGTGATCTCTTCATTGGCAGTGCCGTGGTGGATCTTCCAGCCGTCTCATGTGACCATCGAAATAGGGGTAGCCATTTTAGCCAAGATTCAAAGCATTGGAGTAAATGTTTGGCGAGTGATTGAGTCTCTTATAATAGGACCCGAAATTACGAAACTTTCTTGAGTACTAAACTAAATTTCTTTTTCATAAATCTCCATATAAAGTTTGAGTATGAAGTTGATGCTCAAAACTTTACGCAGCCACGGTAGCAGTACAACGCCATGCTTTTTAATCAAGAAACGATTACTTACCTATGCAAACAATAAAATAGGATAATCGGAAAAGATTAATCGCCTACATATAAAATAGCATACCTATTCTCTATGAACATACTAAGTATTTGTTGTGTCTAGTATAGATAACGTACTACTGGAAGGTTGCAAGGGCCAATATGTACGTGATCAATCTACTGCTGTTCATTGGTCTAGTCGTGACATTATAATTATTGTGGGTTTTCCTCCCGTAATGCATTTATAAGCAGCCCGTTGTGAGATCTGAAATGCTATGGAAATATGTTATTACTCACTGACCGCTAGCATTTATAAGTTGACCTTTAGCATTTATGTGGTGTGAGTGAAGATATTACTTCCCGTGTTATCATTTCCCGTCACATTGATGGAGCACTAGTCTTCGGAATATGTATGCTGGCCAACTGATGTTAATCCTTCATATCGCTTGTCTGTAGCTGGAATCGAATTATTTACACTTTTAAATGTCAATATTTCAGTTATTTAGTTTCTGTTTCACGCGCAGGGGCTATTTAGTTCCACAATTGATACGTTAAATACGTTTTAGATAGTTAGTATCTTCATTTTAAAGTCTGTAGATTGTAGATATTTACCAAATGCCAGAATATTATACTGTTTAGAGAATAATATCAAATAAGCTTTAACATTTATTCAAGATACGACTTTAATTGCTTAACGGTCAGCCAGTTACCAAAGTAAGTGCAATGTAGTTTCTGTTACACACGTAGGACAGACGAATGGCTAGGTTGTTCGACCCAGTATCGCTCTTAATTCAATATTCCGATCCAAACGCTGATAAGTATTTCCAAATATTACGTAAAGGTCGCTGTTGATCCAGGACCCGTCAGATTAGACTTGCATTGCATTTTGATTAAAACGAATACTGTATCCCTTGCACACTATCGTGATCTCCTGCAATAAACTGTACCATTGCACTATCATTCTCGCCATCACAATGGTATCGTTTCATGAAGTACTCATATCTGCAACGAGACCATAAGCACTAGTAGCGATCTCTAACACAAGGCGAGCGGGAGCTGGCGAGAGCGCTATGGTCTCGTAGGGTACACGATAGCTTCGAGAAACGATACAAAGCTCTGCGTGATACGAAAGAGTCGGAAAGAGTCGTACATCTAGTCAGGTCGTAAATCAGCATCCGCCGTGGTTTTAATACATAGTAGGAAATAACGTCCAGAGTACCGGGTTCTATGTTGTAAAAGGACGATCTTTATTCTTTAGCCTTACTTTCAGTGTAGGTATTGAACGTTATACAGCGTACTTATAGTATATGTACATCGCCATGCCCTACACAAGTAGTATTACTTTTTTAGACAATCCATTTCTAACTTGGGTTCTCTTTTTACGAGCAAGCAAATAGGTGTATTGAAAAACCCCAGTGTATTCTGTACCATTGTCATTAACTCTATGAAACGTAAAACTTCCTAGCAAATCTCTGTCCGCAATTACCATGTTCGATTGTCTTATAACTATTTGTACCTCATATGCCGAGGCTCTCGGCCTGAGTGTAAATAAAGGTTCTGTTCTGTTCTGTTCTGAAGTCGTTTGGTAAAGCCGTCCAATAATGTTCAGATACGCCACAGCGATGTTAAACTAGTAAACTCCACAACCACTCACTCACTCACTCACTCACTCACTCACTCAGATACGCCATAGTATAAGGAAGATTGCATTAATCATTATTTCTTTTTCAACATATTTGTTGTTTTTACTCTTCACAACAAACATGTGGTTTCCCTAAACAAACATGTAGCGTAATATTATTTCGAAATTCAGTTAGAAACTAGCTAACCTACTTTAACAAGGCTGTTACATTAAGTTATGATGATAAGATGTTTGTGTTCCGAGAAAGCGTTGTTTCCAAGTCATTCCATTCCGGTAATGCCCCATTATACTCATTGGCCGTAGATGACTTTAACAGAAACACACCTGATCATGTATGATATAACAGTACGAGATTTAGCTATCATCTACAAACTGACCTAACCCCAGCTTGTCAGCCCTATTGGCGCTGGGGCCAGATTGATTAAGTCGCAATATCCCACGTCGAATACTGAGAATGACAATTATCAGTAATTTAATTGCGAAGCAGGCCGCGGGTCTCTTTCTCTAAGACTGCGATCGTCGGCTATAGAAGTGCCTCTTTTTTTTTTATTCCCGCTCTCTCCAGGAATCGATCTCAGTCTCTGTGTGCGCAATCACCGATACCAGCGTTGTAAGCAATAAGTCTACAATAGGTCTACAATAGGAGCTACAATAGGTCTGCTTAGACTACCTTGATTTACACTGTTCTGATTGTCTGCGCGGAAGACGAGGACTATATAGGCGTGTTGAGGATCCTGCTAACCACTCAGTATAGGTAAGTGTCATTGATGTATTCTAGAACTGGTTTGAGATTCCTTGATGCGCTGCCTGGTTCCATGTGTTTCCCGGATACTTCAGTTGTTATCGACACCTGTTATAGCATTTACTTGATGTATTGGCACAGAATGAATAGAATACAGTATAGTATTGTCACGCTCTGTATACAAGCAATCTACTGAACTGTGGGGTAAAAAACACGTTGTTATCTGCATGCTCTATACAATATTAGTCCTTATTAATAATGTTTTCAGTGTGATATAATATGTAGCCATTCAGTACATACTCTGTGCAACATCCTGTAAACATTTCTATTTCAGCAAACACCTGTTGATTATTTTGATACTTTAACTTCGATTCAAGTGAGAGGAATGTATTCTTCAACGTATAGAATACTCTTTTAAAACAGATAAATCAAATACTTTGTTTGATAGATGTATTAGTTGGTCTCTTATCCCAGTTGAGTTTCCACAGAATTCAATTTGACTGTGTTGAAATTGTACTCTCCTAAATCTTTCCACGCAATAACTTATTTTAATCTCGTGGGAAGTTTGAGTATGGTAAAGCTTAGCAGCATAGTTCCTATGGGGATCTCGCTGAAACCCGTGAAGAATGTTTCTCTAATTGTCATGGTATGCAACTTGTACTATAAGCTTGTATGTTCACACATAGTTACACACAAACACACACAAGAACAGACACACACACACACGCGCACACACACGAACACAAACAAACACACACAAGCACACACACACATACGCACAAACAAACACAAGCATACACATACGAACAAACACACACATACACACACACACACACACACACACACACACACACACACACACCCAACCACATATACCCACACACACATACACACACAAACACACACATACACACAAACACACACACAAACAAACATACACACATACACAAAACACACACGCACACACACGCACACACACACACACACACACACACACACACACACCGTCCTGCAGGTGACAGAACTGTGTTCTAGATAATCATATTGCCCAGGGTATCCTTTCACTTAGTAGTGCATTAGCTATCGGCAAAGAGATAGTTATGGTCTCAGTCTCAGTGACACCTAGGGCCATTGACGGATGTTAAGTAAGTAAATGGTCGCATTGTCAAATGATGGGTTATGGCATGAACGTGTGAATGAACATACGCCAACAATTTATGAGTAAATGAACAATATATGGTGAGGCTTTGACTAATCGGATATTTAACAAATAATGGTCCCACGTTTCAAAGGATGTAGAACATGATACGAACGTGTGAATGAACATTAGCCACACATCTGTGTGTAAATATACACATGTTTCGGGAAGGCTTTACTAAAAATCATTATTCCGATTACTAAGTGTCGGGCAACATCATATACCGGTACGTTATATAATAGAATAAATAATTCCAATTTACCCATTTGCAGATGTCGTGGAACATTATTACCTCTATCGATTATCTGTCTGTATCACCTTTTCCTGTCAGTGAACGAATTATTCGAGGTTATACACGTCAATTTCCCCATGGTAAATACAGTATGGTGGAATGTTTTTTTCTACAGAGCCATATGCAGCTTACACAATGTTACAAGATCATCTTTGCATACGTGGTTTGATGACCGAAAACATGTCTCGGGAAGATTCGTTCCTGTTCCGCGCTGAGATACAGGCATAAAAAACGCGTGGTAAGTGGAGAGTGGCTTAGTTCGAAGATACCTCTGTTCACCCAATAGGGAATGGGCATCTGTCTCCAAGCATACAACACTTCTTTTTAGTACGATTTCATGCTTAAGCTAAAATTGTATACGAGGATTCATGATAACAACTTTGAGTTGAGGATGAAATTGTACTCCAAAAAAGCTTCCTAATCTCAGTTCCTGGAGAGATTAGATGAGATTGTGAATTTTAACCTTAAATGTCAGCTTGGATTACATATACTTACGGGGAAATTTGACAGTGAAAATAAAACAACCTTGAATGTTTTTTCAACACATGAATTGTCTTTAGTACTTAGGAACAAATTAACAATACTGTGATCAATATTTTCTGATATCGTTAAAACTAACAGATCATTATGCGATTTCAGCCGTTTCTTGCTAAAGTCATTGTGTTCCGTCTACTGATGCGACCAGCTGTTTGATTCGTCCAATGGCTTGGAGTAGCTCGCAACACAAGGACATGAAATATCGGTTGTCGAAGGCCGCAGACTAAATAAACCGGAAGTGACACACTTTGATGAACTACACGACCCCCCAGAGGATCCAATGAGAAAGCGTCTGTCAGTAGGTAAACGTGACTTAAGGACTTTGAACACTTTACTCTTTCTTCTGGAACATCTGAAGTAACTGAATGAATGCGTCCTAATCCAACCGTCTTTATTAGAAGGTGGGGCAATCTCAACCAAAATATACAAATCATTCTGCTAATCAGCTATGCTTTATAGGGAGTTTAGTTGTGATGGAATACGGGTCCTTATACTATTACCGCTGGGAATCATTGTCAACTCTCTTGGTATATATTGTCTCATAAATTTAATCGGTAGTGCCGGTGGATTCATTCCACTAGTACGTTTAAAGTACTTCTAAATTTAGTTTTTGTGGATCAATTTAAAGCTTCCCGAAGTAGACTCATTACGTGAATGGATATGTATTACTGAGTCCTAAGGGAGACCTTTTAGGAACTTTATTGGCTTTAGCATTTCGCTAGGGATTATGATACGTATGAAGGTTAGTGGTGTTAATTTACGAGACTATTAAGGCATACACTCATATAAATTGATTATTGTTTGGGGATAAATCGAAGCATATATATCACGCAAAATATTCCGTTTAACTTAAACATGTACTCATGTCTGTACACAGAGAAAGCACACAACACTCACTGAACGTGGCATAATTAGATTATTTTTGCTGTAAAGTTAATGATAGTTATGCTAGTTTATTAATGTATGGTCATGTCAAGGATTCAGTTCAATATCCAAATGTTGATCAGTGGCACATGAGAAATACGTATTAGGTTGAACGCAGTGCTTCTGTAGACAAATCAAACGTATATAGTTTCAGCTAAAAGTTCTCTTGATCATGAAGTTGTCCAACTATATATGGATGCGTCTAAGGAATATCTAAGATCTTGTGTGCTTAAATACATTTCTATTAATGATGTTTGGGGTCTCAGAGTTATTACCTGAGAAACTGACATTAACGTTTCAAAAACATAATAAGAAATGAAAAAAAAAGAAGCTGGAATGATGTAAATCTTTGAAAAACATAATCCTGGAGTGAAAAAGAGATGGAGTTAATGAACATTTGAAAAACATAATCCTGGAGTGAAAAAAAAGATAGAATGAATGAACATTTGAAAAACATAATTCTGGAGCTAAAAAAATAACCTTAGTTCACAGACTACACAGTCTATGCGGATTTAAATTTTCCATTAATAGTTGGGGTCTCAGGTGGCTTCAGAAGTTGTGTGTATCGTCGTAGAATTTCCTTTGGGAGATGTTTTCTTAATGAACTAACCGTCGCTGGACTACACGTCGAGTGTCGACTTTAAAGGCATACTATTACGGCGGGTTGACCGATATAACGGTCAAACGATTTCGATCTGAGACTACTTACGCTTGATTTGTCCACCAATTCCTTTTTGTTTTTACTGATTTACGGCATTTATACATAAGAAATAGTCCAAAACAACCATGAACCTATCTGTGATATAATGCCTTTAATCCTTACGAGTTGGTGCTCACGTGTGTAGACTTGGTGCTCACGTGTGTAGACTTGGAGATCATGTGAGTAGACTTGGTCTTCACGTGCATATACTTGGCCCTCACGTATGTAGACTTTGTCCTCACGTGGTTAGACTTGGTAAATGTGAGTAGGCTTGGATCTCACGTGAGTAGACTTGATCCTCAAGTGAGTAGACTTGTTCCTCAAGTGAGTAGACTTGTTCCTCAAGTGAGTAGACGTGGTGTTCACATGAGTAGACTTGGTCCTAATGCATGCATACTTGGTCATTGTGTACTTAAACTTGTATTGGTCTACACGTGCGTATACTTAGCCCACTAATCAACTAACTTCCGTTTCAATATATTCCTAACGGCATTTCCCTTTCCTGAAGTTATGGTTCGGCCTGTAAATGTTCTACTACAGCGCAGAATGGCCATACAGTTGTCATTACACGAGACATATACACGCAAATATCGCAGTTCAGTGGCTGTTGGTGGTGATTAACCTATTCCGTGTTGATTGATCTGCGCTCATGACATAGAGACATCTGATGATCTGCTAAAGCCCCTTTATGAAGAGTGTTCTTCGTGAATGGACTATTACCAAGCCCCGAGGGCCTGTATCCTCGAAACTTCGCAAGTCCTATGAAATTCGTAAGTACTAAGAATTTTCCAAACTGGTTTTCTTCTCATGTTAATTTGTGAAGAGATCTTTTCTCACTAAGAAGTTCGCAAGTTAAGAAGTTTCGAGAATACGCCTGGTTTTCACGCAGTCACTTACTGGCGTGATTTTCTTGTTTCAACATTAACACGTACCAAGTCTAGAACTGGTGTTCACACAGTAACCTATTGGCGTGTTTTTGCTTATGTTTCAGCATTAACACGTACCCAGTCAAAAACTGGTGTTCACACAGTAACCTAGTGACGTGTTTTCCTAATGTTTCAACATTAACACGTTCCCAGTCTAAAACTGGTGTTCGCACAGTAACCTACTGGCGTGTTTTCCTTATGTTTCAACATTAACACGTACCTAATCTAGGCCTGGTTTTCACACATTCACCATAGTCAGTTTTAACGACTTCAAACTGGGGAAGAACGATGTCAGGATTCACTGTTACAGGCTGGGATGTGTTCACCCAGCTTAGGATAACCTTGTCGATGTCGAAGCCAACTGAAATACACAACGGCAGCATGCAAAATACAAAATTGTTTTCTATCTGGATTGAAATCATATTCTGCTTACGGAAACAAAACGTTTCTTGCATGTATATTGGTACCTCTGATATGACATATTATCGTAAGAAATGCTACTCCTGCTTTATGAAAAGAAGAGGAGAAGAAGAAGAAGAAGAAGAAGAAGAGGCGGAGGAAGAAGAATAGGCAGAAGCAGATTGAGAAGAAAAAGAAGAGGAAGAGTATGAGGAGACGAAGTAGAAAAAGAAGAGAGAAAAAAAAAGGCGTATTCCGTTCTAACATTAATGTTTAGAACCTGTTATTGAAAATAACCATGTTCTGTAATAGATAAGCTTAATCTGGCAGTACTACACATTTCTTTCAAATATCATATCAATATGCCACAGATAACAACTGCATTTGTCATTCAAACATTTTAGCCAAAAGTAAGATCAATATATATTTCAACACTAATCTGTAGTCTACATTTAGCTATGAAAGATACATATGAGATTTACTTATATACCGTTATCTATTATTAGACTATAACATGATATATGAACATGCACATTATTATTCTTTCAGCAGATATTTCTGACCAGAATAGATACAAGACGTGTCTGAAAATATAAATACTCACAGCTCTCCATCTGGAGTGAACAGACTTGCCTGTCGAACGGATAGCTTCGGAGATTCATGGGACAGCTGAGAGTCAGAGATAACCTGCCAGACGGAGATAATAGGAGATAAAAACACACTGTCTGTATAAACAATCAACGTGGGGGTATTCATGTACTACGTTGTTCAACATACACGCAGGTATACAGACGTGTTACAGCACGTTAGATGAAGGCGTGTCTCGTAACCATCAGCTGTGAATTCCTTGACTAGAACAGTTGTTTTATTATTGCATGTGCTGTAGGTGCTACCATGTTGCACGTACAGTAGTTTAACTCTCTCAGTGTTGTAGGCAACTGGAGCTGTCCTCAAGAGCAATGCCAATGCCTAAGCCAACAGGGAGAAGCTTACAAATATGTTCTTCAAGACGAAATGGATAGCTTTTGTAAGTTATTGCAACTTAAATGAAAACCGTTCCAGTATGATCAATTAGATGCCATAAAGGAACGATACCGTGTCTTTAAAGTTATACTCTTTTGTATCATATTCGTTTCTTAAAGGCATACTATCGCAGATATTTATGCTTTTTTTTATTAGCTGCAACTGCAAAGTACATTCACTTGACATACATATAGTCATGGTTGCACTTCCAAAAACCTTTCCACCGCTGTATGGTAGGCAACATTCAATTTCAGTAAGCGATTTTTAACAACCTGAATACGGTCGTAGTTATGTTTGCTTAATTTATAGTAACGCAAGGGGACAGAACTCTAAAGTGGTACTACGAAAGAATATCGCCTCCGCTGTTTGCTTCACATAGTAGGTGATTAGGTGATGCATAAAGACAAGATAATTAATGGTCCGTAACCTCAATTCATCTATATGAAATGTGTGTTAACTATCAAGTGTTAGGGAATACGTGCACCAGTAAATAATAACTTTTGTGTGGACAAATCAAGCGTAAGTAGTCACAGATAGAAACTAGTGTGTCCGTTATATAGGTCAAGCAGCCGTGATAGTATGCCTTTAACCCTCTCCCTGCTACGAGCTGCGGTTGTGCATTTTCCAGCAGGGAGAAGGTTAATCTTGTTTTCATTTCTATATAATTTAATTCCAATTTACTTTTTTCCCCAAAGAAAAATGTTCTTATTTCTTGGTTTGGGACTTTCTATCTGCTTGTAAGAGTGTTTAACTTATTTGGCTGTATACACATTAACAGAGAATCGTACGAAAACCGTTGCTGTCTAACCTTGCGTAGTACGAGAGTTTGCCACCCTTGTAGATCCGCATCATCTTGTTGGGCATCATGATGTTATGGAACGACGCCTTCTTCTCGTTGGGGAAGTAGAGATCCGGGACCCAGATCTTCTTCCGGTTCATCGCGTCCACCTCCAGGAAGGGGATGTCGTAGCGGTAGGACAGATTGGGCTCCTCCCAGACCATATGCAGCAGGAGGGACACCGTGAAGTCCTGGGGGAAAGTGGGAACGCATGACACATGACCTAATTAATTCAAAGTTTAACCACGGGTAAAAGAATGTTCCACCAGTAAACTGCGATGCATATAATGACCTCTGCCATCCACTTCATGGAATTTTTAATATGTAAACATATTTTAAAAAATAATAAATAATTCTTTTTATAGTTCATACTGGTTTTCAATTTATTCCTCTCGCCCCTCCCACCCAACCCCCCACTTAAGTTCGTTTATTTCATCGCGAGATACAAATAGTAAAATAAAATAGGAAAATATTGAAAACAATCGGAAAATGTATCTTTTTGTCCAATATTAGTTTAAACATATTCTATTCACAATGGAAAAGGATTGGACCCAAGTTAATACCAACTTAGAAAATGTCCGCTCCTGAGTATTTACATAATATTCATTTCAATAATATAATATAACGCAGAAGAAGAGAGAACATTATTTACCATTATTCAGGATAGATTCTAGCAATTTCATTGGTCAGTTACCCCGGTTCATTATTTACACGTCGGTGTGACGATGACCGCCTATGACACGCCCCCTCCCCCACCCCTTT
>JAUTBQ010188137.1:0-10510 GCA_032361185.1 Lepetodrilus ovalis | reverse complement strand
AGACACATTCAAGGCAAATATGCCTGCAAGTACAGACACATTCAAGGCAAATATGCCTGCAAGTACAGACACATTCAAGGCAAATATGCCTGCAAGTACAGACACATTCAAGGCAAATATGCCTGCAAGTACAGACACATTCACAAGTATACATACAGCTGTTCAGTCAACTTCTAATTACACCTATAATATCAAGGCAAAGGAACATAACTGAAAGTGGTACGTATACGTTTCTTGGAATTCAAAGTGATACAAGTACTTTTTCTTAGAATTCCTTCATAGATCAGTTGATACTTCAAAGACAAGATAATTATAGGTCCATAGGTCCAATATGATTTTTTTTTTTGTTAACTATCGAGTGCTGGGGAATAAGTGCATCAGTAAATACCAACTTTTGGGTGGAAATTTCAAGCGTAAGTAGTCTCAGATAGAATTTTGTTTGTCCGTTATATAGGTCAAGCAGCCATGATAGTAAACCTTTAAAGATACAGTGCATTAGGTGTGCCACCTATTCTGTGAATCAGCATACTTACATCTAGAGATAACAGCAGCTGACATAGACCAGCACATGCTTACCTTATTGAGTTCTCGTAAAACAGACCACTTCTGAAACTGCTGGTGGTATTCTCGAATAATGAGAGCATCAATAGCTACCACATCCACATGTCGGCGCCCGTTGATATCCCTGGCACGACAACAGTATAAAATAAAACATGCAGAAATACACTTCCTGGGAAATTAACCAACATCTGATGGTAAATGTATTGGAGTGATGCTTGAATAAAAACATAAATTTTTATATATTGAACAAATGTATTTCTATGAATAATTTTTTACAAAAAATCTATTGTCAATCCAACAATATGACTGTTCCATGTCATCCCAAAACATTGCATTCATACCTTGATGAACAAAATTTTCTTAGGTGTCATTGTTAATGTGCTGCTCCGAAAACATTGATGCATCATGTAAGACATTTAAATCAAAGGATTCCCATTCCTTTTGTCGAGTAATTTATTTATAAGAATTGACTAATTTTTATTATGTTCATCGAGGTTTGCACATTAGTTTATACGTTCATACCTCGATGAACCTAAAAAATAAATACAGTCTATCCTTAATTGATTCATTTAGTGCTTTATGTCACTGCAAGACTATTTCCCCGATATATTATGAGAAGCAGTAAACATGACATGATCATTTGTGCACTCAATGCATGGATTCATAGTCAAGATTAGATATGAGACACACTTGAATAAAAAATATGTTCATAGGTGGTAGACGTTTCCCCCCCTGTATGTTCCACCCAGTCATTTCACCCCAAAAGTCATAGCCCCAGTATTATTTTAGAGAATCACCTTTGCTCTCAAACAAGACTCCCTGATATAGAGCAAATATAACACACTAGCCAGGCTGGACCTACATTCTCTTCTCTTTCCATCATTAAAATATAAGCTGATGATTATTTGTCCTGTGATTTCATTCAAACAAACATCTACTGGCATGATGAATGATCCAAAATTCTAGTTCCAAGATATGTACCCCAACTTTTAAGACTATGGATCTGTTATTCATCGAAGTAGTTTTCCTCAAAACAGTTAAAACATGGTCAGTCCTTGTTTTGTACTCAAGTGTTGAGTCGAATGCAGTAAGTTTAAATGCACATGTACAAGTAATACTCGACTTGATTCTGATTCCCAAAAACAAACCCAGCCGTGGTGTTTAAGATAACATGATCAAACACATCCACACATGACAAAGTGATTAGTTGTTTTACGTAACAACATGAATTATCACCAAATAGTGGCTCTGATAGGAGATATATGCTGTAGATAAAATTGATACATGTATCTCCGGGAGACATAAAATCAAATGTTTCTGATTGGCCAATTCAGTCAGGTGACAAACAGTTTATGATTGTGATGTCGTCACCATCATAACAATTCTATGATGTCACAGTGCTATTGCATAATAGCTTATTCATTGACTTCCCAGTACAAACTTTTTCAAAGTGCTATTTTTCTTCTTAAATGACCTAAGAATGACATTGAGTAATACATAGAATCTCACCCTCGTGTGTTTTGCTATAGTTGTTATCCTACTTGTTGATAAAGTGACGTAAATATTTGGCAAAGCCTGATATTTATGTTACTTTATCAACTCGTAGGATAACAACTATATCAAAATACACTCGGGTGAAATTCTCTATTTATTAACCATAAATATTGTAGGCTGTTAGTAAAGCAATTGTTTTGTTACTGGAAATGTCTCTTCTTGGGAATAGTTTTGTTAAATAGATATTTATTTAATATACTGCTTCATCTAAATTTTCAGCATCCTAGTTAGTGACATATTCTGTCAGCCTATCAGAACACAGCAACTAAGCATTGCTATGCTCTGGTTGGCTGATGGAATCGGTTGGGTGAGACTCGATCTGAGGATATTATCCTACATTTTCACAAAGATTTTTGTAATAAGTCATTAAAAGTTTACATATTTACATACAAGAGAGACACAATGTGATTTATCAATATATATTGCATACAACAGTGGGGATACACTTCGATATTTGTCAGTCCTTTGTTCAACAAGATACATTCAACAATGGACTTGCTTCGATGTACTATTTTTTTTCTTGAGGTTGAAACAGACTTCCCCAAAAATAGTAGGGGTGTAACGTACTGGGGCAGAAAGAAACAAATAAGGGCAAAATGACTGGGGGTGCTACTTATTGGAGAGTAATGTCATACATTCTTTCATTCTCTGTACTACAACCATGTAGCCTAAAGCATTGACCTCATGCTAAGAAGATTAAGGCTTACCAGGGGTCACGCATGATATGTGATGCTCGGGGAATGGAATTCTGTCAAACTAATTTAATCAATCAATCAAGAGACCAAACATTCCTTTAACAATAACGATCTGACATATTTACCTGGGTGTCGGATCAGAAAATTCTTTACTCCAAAAAAATGAATCTGCATAGCCTTCATATGAGCTGAACTGTTCACAACCTGCAAGCAGAATATCTATTAATAGTGGTTTAGTTATCAATGAGCGAGTGATTATGGAGTTTAACGTTGCTGCGGGAAGCTGTATTTATCAACCATTCAGAGCATATTGGAGGCAGGATGACAGGATAGTGGAGGCAGGATGACAGGACATTGGAGGCAGGATGACAGGACATTGGAGGCAGGATAACAGGACAGTGGAGGCAGGAGAACAGGACAACGGAGACAAGATAACAGGACAGTGGAGGCAGCATGATAGGACAGTGGAGGCAGGATGACAGGACAGTGGAGGCAGGATGACAGGACAGGTGTAGAGAGTAAGCAGGGTACAGAACAGTGTGGTGGTAGCTAAGTACCCTCATCAGAATAAGTCTCCCACCTGTCATGATCACACTTTCTTTACTGGTCAGCACCTCTGTGAAGAGTCGAGACAATATCATCTCAGGACAGATGAGAAATCGTATCTCCTCTTGGACGCAGCCGTGTCCTAAAACCCCACCACCCAGATACTTGTTGGCAAAGTCAACCTAAACAAAAGAGAAACAGCGACACCTCAATGTTGTTAATATGAACAAATAATATAGAAACATCATCATCTCTATGTTCATTGTATTTGACTTTTATGTGTGTAGAAGGTGGAAAGGTTTTCAATAATAATAATAATAATAATAATAATAATAATAATAACAATAATAATATGCATATTTTTATTGCACCAACTCCATCCTTGAAAGCTGCACTACATTACCCTATAATTTTCCTTCTCTACTCCCTGGAGAGTATACAACCCAAGTTGCCTTAAGGCGCTGGAAGGTTTATCATCATTCACATATCCTTCCAGGTACCCATTCTCTGCTGAACAAGAAACATGAGTGGTGTGGACCAGTGTGATTGGTTAAAGCTGTCTAGATGGAGTACCTGTAGCATGCCCTTGCCGTCGTCCTCGATGGTCCCCGCAGACGACACGTACAGTCTACACAGCGTTTCCTCCATGCCATCCCAGGTCGGGCATTTGTCTACCACTTTGCGCTCAAATGTCAGCGTTCCACATGGCACTGTATGTTGAACAGACACTTCATATTGTAGGTCAAATTTAAGGGAGCTTAGCTTGGGTTTAAGACATTTGTGGAAAGAACATCGCCTTCAATGTATACAGTATTCAAGATAATTTTGCCCATTTCACATATCATTAGTTTAGATCAGGAGGAAAGCGATTAAACCAGTAGTGCTGGGTGTTGAAACTAAACCTGAGCAAAGACTGATAATGGCAAACAAAGAACAATAACTTTCTTAAAATTGGAAGGTTATATTATTACCGGTATATAAATAAAAATAAAGGAACATGCCAATATCTTTGCTGATAACTTAATGTTAACCAAGAAGCAAAAGTAACACAACTTACTTTCTGAAGTGACACGTTCGAAGTAGTGAACAATACACTTCAATTTCTCCATTTTTTTTGGAGTTGGCTGTCCCTGAAATAAACTGATCATACAAACTATTTTAGATATTGTTGCATCATTAATAGGGTTGAAATTATGGTAATTACATAGTTAACATTTTAAATAGAGTTTCAAACATGAAAATTATCTTGGCTAACTTGGACGAAATTGAATTACTGCTAACATCATTGTTAGAATTTTCACTTAGGCTTTTCGTTTTGTTACTGGCTGACCTGACCCGGTAGCCTGCTTGACCCAAGCGCCTAAAAAAAACGTGCTTGATTTACCTAATTTCTTATCCATGATTCCACGTTCACAGCCACTGGCACACCCCCGCTTTGCCCTTTCGAGATACCAGCAAGCAACCAGCTGTGATATAGCTTATATTCCAAATATGGGGGAAACTAGCACGTTTTTCGGGTCACCAGGGTCAAGTGGGCTGCCGGTCTGGTCAGCTGGTAGCAAAACTAACAGATCTACAGACTAAAAAGAATGAGTACAAGGTTGGCCTATGAAAAGGCAAAACGAAAGGTTATCTTAATGCAAGAATAGTATTCAGCACTGAATATGTCATATGCATGAATACAATCATATGTTTAACCATCCGACAACAATCAGAATGCCAGGCAAGTAATTTGATTGTTACTGTATTTCTAGTTCTTGCTGTAGAATAGTTTTATGCAATTTCAATACTGGACCAAGTGAGTGTATATGGAGTTTAACATCTTTCACCCATTTGCGATGATCAATACTGGAGAAAAATAATAAATTCAAAATACATTAAATAATTGAAATAGGATGACATAATCTCACGTGATCGATATTTATTGTTTTACATTTCAATGCGATACATTGGGATTAAATTATCTAATCTTCCTATGCGTAATAAATGTTGTATTTCTAGTCATGGAATTTACTAAATCTTAACCGAGGTGAGGAAGTGCAATGGAAGAATGATGATATGCATATCATCTCACATGTTGAAGTTGATTTCAGGGTAGTTGGCATACTCTGCACTTTTCTGTCGAGCGTTTCGCCGAGGGTACGTGCAGAAGAAAGCATTGGCCAGTAGACAAGCAGCCTGCTGTTGACTCATAGTGATGCTCTGTTTCTTGTGCTGCTTCAGTAGTGGAATGCTCTGAAACACACCACACCCCTATGTAACACTCTCTCAACACTCATAGTTCTCTCCATTGTTCTAGGACAATTGGATTACATATTTCATGGTCAAAAGTATTTGTGTAAAAGTATCTACACAATTATTTTTCGGAACAAGCTACATTTTCTGCATGTCTCACTGGTTTTCAATATACTGATGTTATTTTTTATTTATATATTTTTATCTGGTGATTCGAACATACTGTAATTCTCCTAATTATTCGAACCCTTTAATAAATTGGACACCTAAAATAATCGTCAAAAATAAAAAAAACTTCCGACTCTAAAAATACGAAAATGACCAGTTCTTTTTTCAAATTGTAATTTTGTAATTTATTTATTTACCAATTCAATTACAACCATATTTTGTACTCTAATTTGGTTGTCCTTAATTACTTAATTATATGAACACAGATCATTTTTTATTTGTCTACTAATTCGAACAGCTACAAATTCATGTTTGAATTATTAGAGTAATTATGGTAACCTTTAATTTCTTTAGAAAACACCAAGAAGGCAACACAAACAGTGATAAAATGTACTCTAAAATAATATTTGTTTTGGTTTTCAAAGGGGAGTAACTCATGCTGTTTCCAGTGGAGGTGGGCTATGCTTTACATGTGACATCACCTTGCTTACCATTAACAAACTCAATTAAAAACAAAATGGAAAAAATACATATCAACCGAAAACACAAACTATTTAGAGGTTTTTATTTGACATGGATTCTGGCAAATAAATATGGTGCTATATAATGTATATCAGCAATGATAATAACTGTCATGAGTAGTGTCACACTATATTTGCTCCACACCCTCCACATTCTATCCGAGCCACTATAACATGAACACACCTGTATTATATCACTTACCTGAGTGCACAGATTGGGCATCAACAGTGCCAGTTTGACCATCTTAGGCAGTGTGCTGTCAAAAAACTTGTTTCGTTCTTCCTTTCTTATATACTGCAATGAAAATTTATTGAATACTTGGCAGTAGGACAACGGAATATATCAGTGATGATAAAATATATAGCCACTCTGGCAATTCATGGAACTGTCATTTCTAACATAGTAGCATGTAAGATCAGAGGTGCATGCAGCCAACACTTTTGGCCTGTTTGTTTTGACAATTTTCTTATTCGGAATACATTCAAAGTGTTAGATTTGCACTATAGCTAGTATTCAGAATACTTAGAATATATTCATTTCATTCAATTTTTTTGGTCAAATTTTTGGAATACGAATACAACATGGTGGACGCATGTACGAGTGTCAAGTATGCTGACAGGTTTTCGAGAATTTAGAAGCTTTAGTAAACCACCAATGCTGTACGACAACAGATATTAAACATGTTATTGATGTTCTTAAATTTTTCGCCAGTGTGCACTGAAACCTGGGATTAGCCATAAATTTAATTTATAGCTCCTGTGGTCATCAGCTGGTGATGGCCTCAGATATCCTTCTTTGTCAATCACCATTCACTTTTCTATTATTCCGATCGTTTGTTTTGTAAATTGTAATTGTTAATGCGCATGCGCGGCCATTCCAGAATGTCATTCTTGAATAATGTGCATATGCAAAATGAACAGACAAATAATTACACAATGTAAGTGACAAAGTTACAATGCCATGGACATCATGTGCCCCTAGTCAGGGTTTTACTGAACGTGCAATGCTGCGTCCTATATGCAAAAATTGTAATTGTGATGCATGAACATAATGCTACGCATCATCCTGGACGCAATTTATTAATAATAAACCTTTATTGATAACTTATTGATAACTATCGGTAATTTAGATGCTAATATCTACATTTTTTATTTCTGCGTATCACTAAAATGGCATCATACATATGCATAGGCATTCTAAGCAACTTCGCGACATCCCAGATCAGAAATATGCCTATCCATCTTTTATGGCTGCTGAAACTAGCTGTCAATAAATTAGCTTCCAATTGTATCTTTTTTTTTCATCCGTATTTATGAAACGTCACTGGAACAAAGGCTTAAATGGGGTGTCGTTAGATCTTGGTATTAATATAGTGGAAATGAACCTAACATTCATTATTTGTCTGTATTCCAGAGTGAGTGAAATGCTGCTTGACGCTGTTTCAGTCGATAATGAGACACATGTTACGTCATTCTCACGAAGTACACAAGGTACATATAAAACCTTACATCAGTGAAGAAGGTCGTCAACCCTGTGAAATCCCACTTGTTCGCATAGCGTTGATTGTAAGTAAGAATAGCTTCCTAAGAAAAACAAAAGATTTGCATAATAATTATAATATAATAAATACATTTCATATTAATGCTGCATGTAACAGCCTGGAACAGATGACATTGCAGAAACATGCATTTCAATAATTGATAATTTCTTACTCCGATGTTTACACGTTTTAGCACCAGCTGATTGGCTAAAACATTGGCATGTGATAAAAGTTTACATGATAAATATTGCATTCATACTTGTGTAAACTTCACAAAATGTTTCAACTTCAATGTATACTTTTGCCGAAAGTACTTTTATTGGAATGTCGACATTGTTGTGTTACGTCACGGTTGTCATCGACTACATAATAGTGGAATATAATTTACGTTTAAATTCCTTTATGTTTTCATGACTAGATCTAGTTCTTTACCACATAATTATGTTTATGTGTATGTCCTCTAATAACTAACTGAATACAAATTGTTACCTGCTTCCAATCTCAGCCGGTATCAGAACAATAATCATGTCTAACCAGCTGCTAATGGTTTAACGAGCTTGTCATAGTAGCAGAAGTTTGTAGAATATGCATTCTAATACGCAGAACATGGCTAGTGCCTCTCACAAACTCATACCTTCATGCTGTTTTAATATATATATATTAAAATAAATAGCAAAATAAATCATTAGCAAAATAATGAAATATTATAAATTATAGACTTCCATAAGATTCCACAGGCCAGATTTAGTAAGAATTAGATGCTAAATCACCTCCAACTCGTATGGTCCAGGGATCTTGTTACACAAAGCCTCCTCAATCAACTCCCAGCGTTTACGGATTGTCTTGCCCTTCTGAAATGTTAAGTTCATCACTAGTTCAATTGAGATATTTATCTAGTTCCATTATGGGATTGACACATTCTTAAAATCAGGAATTTACATAATGTACTGCAGTAGTCTGTTCTGAGTATTCTGGACAGAAGGTTTTGTCAAAGGTTGAACTGACACTGTCAGGGAACTGTGTGGTCTGTACTCGCTAGCGACATGGTGTAGAACACAGTATCTAGTACAGCGACAGGGCAGTAGAAATAAAAAATATAATTATTACCTCCCTTTATATGAGTTATCTCACCTTAGTCTCAACTGGGTACTCATTCTGCGGAGAGCACGGCATTCTGACGTGGTCTTGGTCCCACTTGTCCACAAATCTGGTTGGGTGTGGAGAGGGTGGGACTGGATGGGTGTTATTGTACACAAACTACAGAAGAAAGAAATAAGTGTAATGTTCTTATGGCATCCACACTACTTAGAGACCTAGGATGCATTTAGCCTACACTACATTTCCCTACATAGTTCTATGTAGTGCCACAGAGAAGTTCAGCCAGCATATGAAGTAATACTTTCCACTACTGATTTGGAGCCTGTAGTATTTTGTAGGAAAACCCGAAGCAAGAAGAGAATGGACTGCACACATGCGAAAACCGATTTGCTGCTATTTTGCAATGAACTCATTCAGCCAACCACTACTTTGTAGAATAGTAGTGTGGTGTATTGAAATGTAGTGCAGCCTGAACACAGCCCTGCGGCAGGAATCTTGCACCCATACGTAATGACCCAGGTCCGCACTAACAACGTGTAGTAATGGTATATTACAAGTATGTAGAACCAAGAACAGAAATACATAAAAGTTACAACCCAGACATTTTGAGAATATGAATTGCAACAATGTTATTGCAAATAAATGTCATAATGTAACTTACCGGTACTTTGAACAGCACAGTATGATTTTTCATTGCATGGGTAAAAGGCTTGACCTCATCAATACAATCAGGCGTTGTCTTCAAATCTGTCATCTTGATTCCCTGTTAGATAAAAAACAAAACATTTTTAAACACGATTTAAAACATGCTACTGTTCACTAAAGTCGAGATATAGACATGTATAATTTCAGAGATTTACAGAATCAGGTGTAGCATATTAATCTCCCTGCAAAAATAGTGAGAGTGATCTCTTGCTCAACCCTCTCCCTGCTGGATCATGAGTAAACACAGCTCTATAGGGCATCTCTGGTTGTCTCCAGCAGGGAGAGGGTTAATGTAGCATCTTAACAATACGACTAATAAATAATGTGTATGTATATTGTGCTCGACATACTTCATGCAGAACTTAGTTCAGTTGATCCCTATCCACATTAACATCATTTATGGCTTCAGTATTGCTTGCCACTCATGTTAATATTCCTAAATGTTAATAATCCTTCCTTGACAGTTTTCTAATCACCATAGGCATGTATCACATCAAATATGATATACTTCATAAATCTGATGTTGCACATGCTGAAACTGCTGTTACACAGGATGCTGCTGCTGTTACACATACTAATGCTGATGTTACACAGGATGATGGTGATGTTACACCTGCTAACACTGCTGTTACACAGGATGCTGCTGCTACACAGGATGCTAGTGTTACACATGCTAACACTGCTGTTACTGAGGATAATGCTGCTGTTACACATGTTAATGCTGCTGTTACAGAGGATGCTGCTGCTGTTACACATGCTAATGCTGCTGTTACACCATCCTCGAAAACCCAAGCTATTGTGACTCCACAACTTTCTGTCACATACCCTGGGAGAACTGCCTATTCAGAAGTCCGTTTTCGTTTAGCGAGCATCACTGTGAATAATT
>JAUTBQ010188136.1:0-23559 GCA_032361185.1 Lepetodrilus ovalis | reverse complement strand
ATGGGGTCCACATCTGACCAGCCTTATATCCGAATCCGCTCTGTATCGAACAGCCTTATATCGAGGGGGCACTGTATTATGTTGTCAACAGAATAAATTTATTATCAGCAATACATCCCATTTTATATTTTTTTCCTAAGTTTTGTTTGAAGAACGTTCTGCGAGTTCGTAAGGAATCATGGATAATGTCATACATGTACACTGCTAGGTGACCCTCTTAATTCGAAAAACCCAGATAATTCGAAGTAATATTATGATCCCCAGCAAGTCGAATTAGAAGGGTTCCACTGTACAGTATTTAACTTGGTGTGCCAAATAGTGCATGTAGTAGCATGTTAGACTATAAATCTGATGCTTTGAGTTTGAATATTTTACACAGATAAAATCAGTTTCTCATGCAGGAAAGACTGTGATGCTATGTCTGCATGTGTGGACCCAGTTCTTCAGAAGGATCATAGCGCTACCATACATTAACATGGAGTTTCAACTTTCATAGCACTATGATCCTTCTTTGGAAGTGGGGTCTGGTATTCAGTTATAATTCTGTGCTTCTCTGTATCAGCCCTGGCTCATTGGTCTTACAGTAACAAAGATACTATGAGTTCTCCTACCATTAACTATGCTGCTAGGTTGAAGTATTGTAAAAGTTGCGGCAATCTCCAGCACTATTATTTTCATACACAGCAATTTCGATTCTGCTTATTACTTGATTATAACACTTGAAATATGTGGTTAATCTGCTTGTATTATCTCAAGCCAGCGTGATTGTATCCATGACAACCACTTAACTGCCTGCAGTCTCTATTGGAATTAAGTTGTCTGGTAATGCTGGGCAGACTAAGAGGGGATGTGTCTATCGGAAAATACACCTATTGAATCATATATTGATCTATGTATCTTTTCACAGTGGTATCAATATTTGATACTGGTTGGTATATTGTGATCGTTCAGGTGAATGGTATACATATATCTATCCATCTCTGCCCAATTTCCTGCAGGGCTGATAGATTATATTGATTCATAGCCATAGCCAGCACTCCTACAATTCTCGTAACAGATCTCTTATAGGTTTGTGATAGCAGTTTGCTCCATTAGTGTATGACCCAGTTTTTAAAGGTCTGCCCTTTCTATCGTAATGAACTCTTCTAGGAGAAATGTAGATGACAGCTAGGTATTTCTGAGTCAATAGGGCCTTCCAATTGGACTCTTCCAAAAGCAGGTATGTCAGGTCAGTTTTATTTACCTGATCTTGGACCTGACCCAAGTCCTACCTTCTCCTGTTATTATCCCTCGTGGCATGTTTGGATAAGGACACGGCTAACGGCTTTTACCCATTGACTGAGATTATTGTTCCACTCGATTGATCCTGATCGACTCGTTATTGAAAAACCACCAAAGGATGAAAGCAGGTTGCACGGGTGAAGGTAATGCTGCTTTGACTGTCTATTGTTTCCTTATACAATTCGTGGATCTTGGGTTTTATTAACTATAGCACCTCCGACACCTGTCCGCGTGTTTATACCTGTCCTAGGTGTTGTGGGTGTCTTTAATATCTCCCCGCTTTCAAGTCGTGCATGTAACGGTGTCTTCACATTCTTGGCTTTGTGGACAGGTGAATGTCTCGGCGGTTCAGATAAGACGTTGTCAGATGTTTTGATTTATTATATTCAGAGGGACTGTGAGAGAGTTTGTAGTTTGGGATGTACTTCTATTCAGTGCAGGTATGTTCACGGGATATGTATGGACATTAGGATAAATGGTTGCTTGGAATAGGGAGTAAAATAACATTGGAAAATCGTAAGTATCTGATTAAACCACAGGTATTTTCTAGATAATCTGTCTTCTTCATTGCATATGTTTCCATTCATGTGGTATGATACTGTATATGTCATATGAACACATATATTAAAATCCTTACTTTATGTAGATTACAGCTACAGTATTACTTATATGAGTAAGTAATTTGTAATTCATCTTTTAAAGAAACTTTGGTAAATTTACAATTTGCACTTTTATAGTTCATAGTACAGTTTATATTTGCCGTCTCAAGCCCTATCTTGTTAAAATTGTATTCTCTGCTCTATCTGTCTAATATTATATGAAGTTGCCATATTTGAAATGCCATTAACTGATTTGATCAATATTACAGTTTTCGGTGATTATAAATACAGTATATAACAGTAATATGTTGAAATATGTTTATATTTATTCATAGATATTTTACTATTCAAGCATGTAACGACAATTCTTTAATGTTGGGTTTTGTCGCAAATGGGTGAAAGATTCCCGCAGCGACATTAAACTCCATAAACACTAATTAATGTTGGGTTAAGTATTTGAAAATAATAAAAAGAAATTACATAATATTTACTTGCAGATATGAATGCAATCCAAATGACAGTCGTATATTTAGACTACATAGTGTCTTGCTATTAAATACATTGAAATGTATTACTGTATAATGACCAGTGGTCTTACATGCAATGAGGTAATGAATTGAATATTGACTAAACCAAATTGAATCATGCACACATTTTGCAAATAGTTCTGGTACAATTCTAGCAAGTGTTGCTTTAATGAGGCATACTATTCTTGTTTGGATGTCAACAGTAACTACCTTGTTGCTATGAGAAACAAGGCATAGACAAGCCCTAAATAAATATGTTGTAAATTGCATAAAAGTGGAAAGCGAATCTATTATTTTACAAACCAGTTTAGAAGATAGAGCTTTTTATCAATCAATATAATCATAGCCACATATCATGATAGAGAGATCAAATATATCATGTTTCATATTGTATAAGCGTATTATTCTCATATTGATATGATCACTGTTTTGGAATGTTTTCTATGAATGTGAAAGATGAACCACTAATGTTTTGTTAACTATACTAGTTCAGGGCAAGCCATATTCTATTACACTACCCAGTTACAGCATTACAGTACACAGATAAATCACAACTTGCCAGGGTATATGTATTTCTTAAAATGCCTAGCTTGTAAATTCATAAATACTGTAGAGTTGCTAGTAATTTAGATACGAAGTAGAGGTCTACAATTTGCACATGGAGTAATTTTTTTCTACATTTACCATATTATAGTCTGCGATCGGGATTTAATGCTTTACCTTAGTTTAACCTGTTGTATAATCTTTCAGGTCTATATTGTGTCACAGTTATTTAAACCTTGAAGGGACCGTATCAAGGCTTCTTGGACATTTGCCAAGCTTCATTATTAATTCACCCATCTAAGCTTATTAACTTATAGACTTAAAGATTAGCACTGCTTATAATTATATAGATTAAGTGCTATATAAATACATTATTACTATTTAAAAATTCTTTTTGCAGCCTTTTTTTATTATTATTATTAGTAGTATCATTTATTATTATTATTATCATTATTATTAATAGTAGTAGTAGTAATTCCAATATTATTACCATCATTATTGTAACCTGTATTAGAAATATTATTATTACTGTTATTATTATTATTATTATTTGTATTATTATTACCGTGGCCCCTCGATATAACACGGACTGATACACAGCAGATTCAGGTATAAGGCGGGGGTGGGGGTTGGGGGTGTATGTCAGACGTGGATCCCATTTTTATTTTCGTTATTTCCCTGCAATATCATATAAGGCGTTATATCGAGGGAACACTGTATTATTATTATTATTATTATTATTATTATTATTATTATTATTATTATCATCATCATTATTGCTACTATGCTACATCATTTTGCTTCTAGTCTCTGCAAGTGCACCTGCTGGGCCCAAAGAGGTCGTCAGCTTCAATTATTGGTCTACAGCTATTTGATTAGTGTCCTGCTAACGCGCTTCATTAGGAGCCTCTCTCTGATTGTTCCGTTATCTTTGATCTGATCCGTATCCCGGAGTCCTCCCTATCTGTCAGCTCATTACTTATTTACACTCCACCAGATTCCCATGGTTAAGTAATAGACAACTTGGTTTTGACGTACTGTTTGTAGGCAAAGTTATTTCCAGATTATTTGCTTAGAATAGACTCAAATGAACTTTGTAGTCAATGATTTTTCCTTGGTACCAGTAAGTTTGCTGGTGGTATTGATGAGCAGTAGTCCAATATTTCACAAAAGATTTTGACACTTTCCCTGCATGACTGTGAGGATTATGGTATTAAGTTTGTCCTAAACAATTGATTACCAGAGAATTATGTCTCGAAAGAAGATTGATATGGATTAGTTTTCATCAGCCGTCTTGTCAATATAAGAAAGGTAACACAATCGACTAATCTAGATATATGGTTTGACTAATACAGTGTCCCCTCTCTATAAGGCTGTATTTGGGGTCCATGACATACCCCTAGCCTTATAGTCCCAGCCTTATATAATAGTGCAGGTAAATACCAAAAAATAAAAATGGGGTCCACATCTGACCCAGCCTTATATCCGAATCCGCTCTGTATCGAACAGCCTTATATCGAGGGGGCACTGTATGTGTTTGTAATGTTCTCACTAGAAATAACTATTAAGGAACAAAATTATTATGTTCTAACTAGAAATAACTAAAGATTAATCTTGATTTTATTTTGTACACAGGTCCGATGTCAGTCCAATCAGTCTTGAGAAACTGAAATATCAGGTAATAGAACTAGAAGCATCAGAAGCCAGACTGAAGAAGAAGGTTGTGGACCTCCAATTATCTGAAGACGATCTAAAGAAGAGAATCAGAGACAACGAGAAATCAGTTCTATCTAGACCAGTGTCACTAGCATCATATTGCGATGGAAATCATGGAGAGTTCTTGTTCAAGATTGACAATCTCAAGAAGAATGAAGACATCTTGAAGAGTCAGATTGCAAGGTTGGAACATAATGCACAAAACAGCGATCTGTCCCGGAAGGTGGAACAGCTGGAACAGGCTGAGAAGGTTCTGAAGAAGAAGGTTGAGCGGTTGGAGTCCCACCAGGTGGTGTCACAGACACCAGAAGTCATGTGGGACAAGCCAGAGGATGTCCTCATGCAGCAGATCAAGGATCTGGAGAAGCTCGACAAACATCACAGAGACCAGGTGAGATTGTCCTGTCAATTCTAATGTTCTAGTCTGCATTTCATGAAAGTTGTCTGGGCATCATTCCAGATTTAAATTATGACCAGTGGTAGTAAAACCATGCTGATTTATTCCCTCACTATGGTAAGCACCTTTTATAAAACACTCGTCTTGTCTTCACAATTTGCTGATTTATTTGTCCAGGGATTGATTTATTTGCCCTGGACATGGCTTGGGACCTGTAGCCCCCCAAAACCAGACATGTTTTCCACTGAAATCATAATTGTATGTCGCCATGCTTGTGACAGTGTCTCTTGTATCATCAGTAAACATCTTCCACTTTGTTTACTAGATTTATGTAACCAAATAACACATGGAATATCTCTATTTTGATATTCGATATTTCAGATCTCAGAGTTAGAAGCTGACAGAGATGAACTCCATGAGATTGCCAGGAGAGACAAAGCTACGATCCACGATCAGAATGTTCGTGTTCGAGAACTCCAGTTATCAGAGAAAGTCCTCCGAGAGCAGGTCGAACGCTTGGAAGCATCAGACACTGAGCTATATCAGAAATGCGAGCATATGGAATCCCAAGTATCCAAGATGGAAGATGAAATTCACTTGCTACGGGTCCATGAAAGAAGACTCCGTGAACTTGTCAAGAAACTCAAACTCGATGAAGAACTCTGGATCGCCAAATCTGAAAACATGGAAATGACCGTTGAAGAGCTAGCTGCTTCGGAAGTCAATCTGAGAAAGAGGCTGGAAGAGTTGGCAACTGAGAAACTGACACTCGCCCAGAAGGAAGAATATCTTAGACTTCGTTGCCAGGAACTGGAGAGTTCCGAAACTCTTCTGTACGAGAAGGTGAAAAACTTTGAGAATGTCGAAGTGAGCCTTCAGAACAAACTGATGGTCTTGGAAAACTCTGAGGCAGCAGCTACTAGCAAGATATCAGAACTAGACATGATGAACATGGATATCTCAACACGACTTCAACGAGCCGTGGAGGAGAATGCTGTTCTGTACAACCACATTCAGGGCATCCAGGGGAACCTGCAGGAACTCAACAGGCAGCTGCTCAGTGCCAAAGATTCAGAGATGGGTCTCAAGCAGGAGGTCCAGAGTTCACAGAAGAATGAGTCGGTTCTACAGAAGCGTCTGAAGGAGTTTGAGTTGCGAGACATCGACTCCCAGGCCAAAGTCCGTCAGTTGGAACAGACGGAAGCCATCATGAAGGACAGGATCAGCAACCTACAGAGAAGTGAGAACAAGCTGAAGTACAGGATCCAGGAGATGGAAGGATGTGCCAAACAGGTGGGTTATATAGTCTTTGTTTATCACTGATCTGGTAACTTTAATATAAAGCTGTCCCTTTTACATCTCAATCTTGATTCCTATAAAAGGTAATTTTAGTCTTTATTCTGTCTGGATGTTGATGTTACCACATGGAATTGCAGCTTCAATCAATATCTTGAAATAAGATTAGATTTTGAAAAATTTATGATTTTTTTCAGTCATGATTTGTACATATTTCTTGTGGACATTTCCAGATACCTACCGATGCCAAAGAGAAGCTCCCCAGCTCACTGGAGGAGTGTCAGAAGAAGATCCTGTTTCTTCAGACTCACCAGACTGCAGCGAGTCCGGAAGTTGATAAACCAGGGATTGTCCGAGTGCCAAAGTCACAGTTTGACAACATGAAGGCAAAAGTGGTCCTACTGGAAGAAGCTGAGAGACAGATGCTGGAGATGGAGAAGCTGAATGCACATCTCCAGGACATCAACTCCCAACTCACACAGGGCAAGGTCAGTAAGGTAGATGATAATGCAGTATGTTGTAGTTACTTGAGTTTATGTGTATTCATTTACATGTGGCAGCTGGGACTCTCAAATGGTTAATTTTACTTTATTTTCAATGCAATTGTATCACAATGATTTTCATGTATATGAGATGTTTCAGGGTGTGTGTTGGTATGTTTGAACGTATTTTGGTATACTTCAGAGTGTGTTTGGAATTTTCATTATTTCAGTATGTGTGTTGGTGTCTGTCGGTATGGAAGGATGTTTCAATGTGTCTGGATGTTTCAGGGTTTGTGTTGGGATGTTTCAGGGTGCATGCGGCCACGAGGTGGAGCTGGATATCTGTAGGAGACGGATCTCCTCCTACGAGAACACAGTGCAGCGTCTGAAACAAATTCTGCCAGTAGAGCAGGTGCCCTCTTTGCTGAACTCTGAATCAGGTTAGTGTTCCTAACAGGGATTGGGGATTCCAGACTTCATGAGGTGTCATCTTCTTCAAGTGAATTATATGCATGCATGAGTGTTATATGAATGGGTGTAAATTAAAATTATAGCTAAATAACAAATGTAATATAAAACAATATTTCATACATTTTTACATAGAATAACATTTAATATAGAATTGAAAAAATAAATCTTTCAGTTAGATTGATTATTTCTTAGTTTGATTATTTCTTAAGGTTTTCCTCAATCACCCTTGAAATGATTTTCTCATGACATTTCCAAGCAATTGCAGAGATCTATTTAATCAGTGTGATCAATTGCAATGTGTTATGATATATTGATTGAGTGTTCATGACACATATCCTCACATCAATAACTAACAGGTTGTAGATGAACACAGGGCAACAGCTGGTGTTAACACTTTCACCTTGTTAGTTTTGCCAACCTTAATGATGGGTCTGAACCAATGAGATCTATTGATTGCTCTATTGTTTCATATCTAATTTGTTAACTGTAGTATGCTCTCCAAAATAAAATCCTCTGTGGTAATGCTTTTTAATGTAATTATTAATATTTAGCAGACATTTTTTATCAGTTAAAAGAGTTAATCTGATATGCTTGAGGCTAGACAGTAAATATAGGAAGATTGATCTGAAGTGTGCATATAACAGAAGGACAGACACTGGTAGAAAGTTAGTGTGCTGGTTATTCTGGACTGGAATTCTATTCCTGCGTTTACTAGCAATATAGGTATTATTTATACCATTGTATTTATATCTCCTGATCATGGATGGCTTGTAGAAATTACTTGCCAAAAGCCAGCTGGTTGAGGTCCACCTTGAGGCTGGCAGGTTGAAAAGCAGGAAACATACATGTTTTTGATTCGTCGTGTTTCAGATGCGTCTGGCCAGGGTTCTTCCACTGAGAACCTTCCCAGGGATCTCCACAACAGGAAGTCAGAGAGGGTCATACAGACGATGCAGGGCTTGACACAAGGGTCACAGAGGTCAGCAGTGCCACGACCTCTGACCCAGAATGCTGAGGATCTATCGCCCTCAGATCTCAGCAGTGTAGAAGAACCAATGCAACAGGTGATTGCAGGATTTCATCTCTATGTGTGCAATGTTTTTTGTTTTGATTGTCTTGTGTCAAATACATGTACTAGGCAAGGATGGAGATTATGCCTGCCCTCTATTTCACCAATTTGTTTGACAGTGTTAAGGTTAGGGTTAGGGTGAAGGTTAGCACATATATAGATTTACATCTTGCAACTAAATAGTAATTGTTTTTGCGATTGTTCATTGTAAGTAATTTGTTCATGGAAATATCCAGGGTGTTTTGTCAGCTGTCCATTCGCTGTTCTATAACTTCTGGTGGTTAATAGACGATCGGATCAAAACATCATGTCGGTGAATAAAGTAATACAGACAAATTACCACAGAAATAATCATCAAAACTGATGTATTTGGCTGAAAAATTTAAGCCTAGATATCTGTGGAATCAAAATACATTTTGCATTTGAGATTAGACCAAATTTAGTAATAATAGTGATTTGGGGCATGATCACCTTTGCCAAATACTGCATAATTTTAAGTTGTCTGCTTGAATATCTCATTTGGATGTAATGGTGTTTATATTTGGAAGCAAATGGTAGTGTATTGGACTTCAGAGACGAATGTTCCGAGTTCAAACCTGCCCCAGCATTAAGGACTGCAGTCATTGGTAGGGTGTCATGTCTAACCTCAGCCATCATTAGCTCATCATGTACCAGCCAGTGCTGACAGGGTTACTGCATCACCATGCATTACAGGTGGTGCAGGTGTCCTAAAGTACAACAGCAATATAAGTGAAAATAAACTTGGTTCTGAACTCCCAATAAATCATTTGTAATACTTATGTTTTTATGCATAGTTTTTCAATGCTTTCTTTCTTTAAATTGTTTCTTACTTCCACCTTTAACCAATGATTATTATCAGTTCAGCATTGGCAGTATTGTTTATGGTGAAAATATTCAAATTCAGACGTATGCCCACCTTGACTGCAAACTAGTGGTTCTAGATGGGGCAATATTTCAACTCCATCCAGTGAAGGTATACAATAGATTATAAAGCCTCCATTATTTTGTAGTTCCCTGGTATTTATTCTGGTCCCTCCCTCCCTTCCTCCCACCCTGATATACAGGTATATAGTCAGGAATTCAAACTACCAGTAGGTTAGGTATATTGTTTTTGTTCTGTATAGCAGGAAATCATGAAGGAATACAGTGGTCTGAAGAACTGGTTTTGTTTTCAGTGTGTCACATTTTGTTTTGGGAATATTAATGTCTTATTTTTAGATGTCACATGGTTTTGTTTGGTGAATTTGTAGTTGCTTCTATTTTATGGATTTATTTTATCGCTCATGTTTTATATCCTTTTTATTTAGGGGTATATTAATATTTTTGGTGAAGGTTCTGATATATTGTCATTATGGAGTATCATGCTGAAACCATGACACGATGAATATCATTTAAATTTTTGAGATTTGAATTACATGTATTATTAAGTTAACCTGATAGATATGGCAATGTCTTCAAGAGGTAACAAACTATGGCTAAGATATTTATAAAACATTAAATACATTGAGTTGCCACTAGGAGTAAATCCAGTACATTGTGTAGATACTGGTATATGACATTCTATTGTTTCTAAAAAAAGCAGTGATGGAAAACTTGAGTGCAAACATGAATACAGCAGTGATGGAAAGTTGACTTTAATATCTACTATCTGAATAACACTTCAAATAACAAAACATAAAATCTTTCAGCTGATGCTTTGCATATTTTAACATTGTATCAATTGGCACTGCTCAACATGTTACTGTTAATTTCCATCCCTGGAGCAGAGCACTATTTTATTGTTCATAGAAGATATTTTACATTTTGGCAAATTGCTCTGTTTTATTAAAGTGTTAAATGTCAATTTTCATCTCTTGAGTATATTACTTTTTCATTTAAGCTATTTATAAATTTGTATTGAATGTTTTCAGGTTCATGGCAGCAGAGTTTACACTCGCCCTCGTAAATCTGCTCCCAACGACCAAGTGGACTCCAGTGATGCCGAGGTGGTTGTGGAGGAACAGTGGAAGCGGATCGAATCCAAGAAGCCGCGCCTGGAGGAGAAGAAGCCGGCTTCCTGGACGATCGTCGGGAAAGCTGTTCCGTCCACCTCCCCCCAGCCATCCACTGGAAGTCAGGAGGAACTCATGATAGGTCTCACACTTCACTCAGAGAGTGAAAACAGCCATTACCGATCACAGAACGACACAGATTCCAATAGGTCAAGCCCTCAACTGCATCATAAAGCCACGGCATCGCAGAGTGCCGCCGGCTACGATTCACCAGCACCACCTCTGCCCAAATCCCTGCCGCCATGTTTACAGAGGAACGTGGGTAGTTTCGCCGGAGAGTCCTACCCTGCCAGCTCGGATATGGACGCGAGTCCAGACGAGTCCCGGATGCCCGCTCTGAGACGGGTTCCGTGCCCGCAGTCGGAACCCGCAGAGGAACACGTGACCCGCGCCGAAGACCACGTGACACGGACGGTGTCGGTGGACAGTGTAGCGGACAGTGGTCAAGGAACCACAGGAACTGCTTCCTGGATATCCACATCCCGCGGCTCCGTCATCCGGGACCGGATCGCTCAGCTGGAGAAGCAGCTTCAGGTGAGTCCTGGACATCTATGACACTGCCGTTGGAGGGCCAGGATGTAGCGCAGTGGTAGAACGTTGGACTTCGGAGCCAAATGTCCCGAGTTCAAATCCCACCCTGGTAGGGCCCGGCATCAATGTTTGCAGAAGTTACATTTCTGATGCGATATTGATAGAATGCACTGTCTGTAGAGCACCAATACAGATATCATTCTTGGTCTGTCAGTACCAGCCAGTGCTCGCAGGTTTACTGAAACATTCATTGCTGGTTTCCTCCTGCCATAAACTTATATATCATGATATTAATGAAAGATTCTAGAAAGTGACTAAACCCCAGTACAAAAAAAATAAATAGAAACAAAATTCCGACCTGGTTAACAAGGATAACCTCCTGGAAAGTCTGCCATAGGAATAGTTTATCTCCTAATTCATTGGGATTGATTTATTTATTTCTGGAATATGACTTTGATTTGTAGAGCAAGAGCTCTGGTGCTGAAAGTAGGACAGACGAAGAAGATAGCATGTTTACGTGGAAGCACAAGGTAACTTACTATCTATGTATTTACTGAATTGGTGGTACAGTGGATAGTGCATAAATATTGAACATTTGAGTTTGAACCTGACATCTTTCCTGCATTGGAAAATAATTAAAGATTGAAATTGTATTATTTTGGGGGATTTTTTTTCTTTCTAATTTTCACATGTTTGAACATCCAAAGAACAATTATTGCTTTTGAAAATAATTTTAAGATCAATTGTGACATACGTTTTGGTACTAGTTTTACTTCTATTTTTTCCCCAGATGCTTGAACAACCAAAGAAGATTGATATTATTGAGAAGGAGAATAAGAACGCAAAGGAAGAGGTAATATAGACTATTATTGTCCGACAGTCGTGTGTGCATCTGTGCTAATCATTCATCATCAATCATATGTGATTGTCCAAGTCCTGTAACTCTATCCTGTCCTATAGCTCTATCTGGATAGTTCAGATCATTTTAAGCATTAGTTTCTCCTCAGTCTGCTCATATCGCCAGTATTCCTGGAGCAAATTGTTGCTAATTTTATCACACATTTTAGTGTCCTGCAGATCCACATAAATCTGATAATTTATTGGCCAGGAGTCGATATGTTTGCCATGGACATGGTTTGAGGCGAGGCCCATAGGTTGTTTTTCGCTGAAATCACTATCTCTTGCCATGCCTGCAATATAGAACAAAATGAGTATGTTTTGTGAAATATATACATACAAGTATTTGGGTAATGTATGCATACAAGAATTATCATCAAGTAACTCCTTAAGGCCACAATTAAGTTGGCGATGTCAATGATAATCCATGATGCTAAATCAACCATTGGAAGATGGCAGCCACTGAAGCATATGCTATTTGTCTTTAGGCAAATAGTATTCGATCAGTTTATAGATAACCGCAGCCATACCAGTATCTATGTATTCTGGCAGCTACACAACATTATATTAGATGTATATCATGAAGAAAAATATTATATATCAATGCAACACTTTATGTACGGTACATAATATAACTCATGAATGTTGATGAGAATGATTACCCATAGAGATATTATGTATTAAATGCTGTATGAAATAGTGTATGTTAAATATCCCATGACATATCTATATTATGTATTGCACGAAATATGAAAAATATGATGCATCCCATTAAGAAAATAGCACCTTATTAAGAAAAACACACTCACAATTCACTATGTATGCCATGAAAACATGAGCATTCTCCAACGAATTAGTCTGCACTCGGTGAAGTTAGGTCACATGACTGAGCTCTGTTCTGATTGGTCAGCAGGCGCCCCCGGCAACGCGCCGTCGCCAGCGGGTAAGTGAAGGCAAAGTGTGGCGCACAACACTACAGTTTCAGTTCCAGTCAAACACCAAAGGTTCGGGACATTTTGTTTTGTTAACCTTTTTCGGGGAAGAATGCGGACACATATATACGTATACTTTCGTAGAAATCTGTACTATATAATTATACAGGATTAGATTAGGAAGAACTGTCTATAGCCTTGATAGCTGCTCTGGTTTTGTTGATGCTTTGATGAAAATTATGACAATCTATTTGATTCTTTATATCCTATTATTTTTATTATTGTAATAATTTGCATGTACATCTATATTAGCAACTGACATGAATTATTTTCCTTGAAATCCATTTATAAATGATCTGTTACAGAGAATATTAATTATAAAAATATAAAGATATAATTTGCATTTTTATTGATATTTTAAACATGGTAAAGATATTCATTCATTGAATAGTGGAGCTAAGGTTTTTAATCTTTATTTGAAAGTTTTATTAGAATACATTTCTAGAATTGTCATTTCATCAAGACATTGACTAGATCTACCCAATTGCAATGCCACAACGCAAATGGATATGGGATGCTTTTTTGCCTGTTAAGTATTGCCAGATTGTTCGAAAGAAAGGTATTAGTATACATGCACAGGGTTTAAATCCAACACAGTTCACATACCATTCTGAATGCCAGAAGGGGGGAAATTGTTTAGCCACCTTCATTATCACATTGGTGTTGGCTGTTTAAGTATTTCATCACTTTTGTCATCATATTTGTCATCACTTTAAAGGAGTTTTAAAGATTATCATGTTTCTGGTTTCTTCACTATTTACATGTTCCATCTGCATGCTCATCAACTGTGTTCCATTTTTGTATTTCAATGTCAAAGCATGCCAAATTAATATTTATTGAATATGTAACTATCCATTGAGTTTCAATGAAGCAGAGATTAGCTGATAGTTCAGATGAAATTGGGGAATAAATGGTTATTAATTTTATGTTATCGACCACAGCTATGCAATTAAATACTGCTTGACATGGGTTTCAATTTCTTTACATGCCTGCCATTTGTATTTGCAATATTATTTTATTTATGTAAATTACGTGCGAGAAATCTTAGCCCATGTCATCAACAAATAACAAGCCATGCTCAATATGCAATAATAGTTAAGTAATATATTGTGCCTTCTAACTACTAGGAATATGGATATTATGTATTACTATTAGTTCAATTGTAGATGGATATGTAATAATTATTTAGTTTATACCTGTTTAAGGAGAACTGCTATTTACATGGACTTATAAAGGTCATGGTTGCCAGGGACACGTTCTATTTATGATAATATATGATATTTAATGTGATATTTTAATTGATGGTAAATACAGATTTGAAAATAGTTAATCTGGAACAAATCATATCATACATGATGCACTAGAGTGAATTAGTATCAACAAGTAGTAGAAATATCCATACATATCTCAATATAACTGTAGCCACGTTGTAGGATATTCTCAGATTTATTTAGTTCACACAATATAGTTAGCTTCTATTAATCAATGATATAACATGCAGTCAATATATTAGACACTGATATCTTCAAACTTGAAAATATGATGATTTTAGTTAAACTGACTTGATTGTAACTTTGATCTTTATCCATTACATTTATCTTGCATTCTTCATTCCGTAAATATGAATTTATCATCCTTTAATGTTTGTTGTAAATACCATAAAATGTAACAAGTTACCAATATTCCTTAAATGCTGATCTTTTACCCTGCTAAGTCTTGATCTGAACATTGTTTGCTTTCATGTTGAATGACATTTTCAAAATTTATCTTGTTTCAGATAAATAAACTAGAGAAGGAATTGGAAGACAAAAGACGACATATTGAAACTTTTGAAACATGGATGAATTTCTCAGAGGAACTTCTAAGAAATAAGGTGATCCATTGCATCACATTCTATAAGAAATCTTTGATATCCACCTGAATTTTTTAATTTTTTATTTAATATATTCCTGCAATACAACAAAGCAGAGGTATTGGCAGGAGTGTATGATGGTCATACATCCCAAACTATCAAACATTTTGCACCATTGATTTCTTGTAAGCAAATACTGTATAACAAAAATAATTTACATATTACAATGTACTTTGAAACCAGAAAAAATAAGATAATTACCAAATTACTCTTCTGAAACGTGAAAATCTAAATTTTTTATTATTTTACAATTAATTACAGTAATATTAAAAGGGTTTGAATTAATGGGAAGATTATGGTAAATTAGTTTTTGGTAAACAGTATGTTCAGTGAAGTGTGTTCTCTATTTCAGGAAAAGCTTAATGATAGGGATATTATCCAGAACTTACAATCACAATTAGTCTTAGTTAGGTCTGAACTTCAAAACTCACACTACAGACGGGAAGATTTACTTAGCGATCCAGCAGCCATGAAAACTGAAGTGGACAAACTGGAACGAGAGATTGCAACAAAGGTGGGAAGGAATGAATAGATAGATAGATAGATAGATAGATAGATAGAGAGTTAGCGAGATAGATAGATAGAGAGTTAGCGAGATAGATAGATAGATAGAGAGTTAGCGAGATAGATAGGAAAGAGAGAGAGCATTTTGACATCAGTACTAGGGTGTTTTGCATGTTCTGTTATCGGTACCTCTGTTTATTCCAGAACACTGAGATCTCGTCACTGCTGACCGAGGTCCAACGCTGGCAGGAAGAGAGTCGCCAGACGGAGATCATGAGGTCAAACGCCCTGGACAGTCTACATTGTCTGGAGGTGGAGATCTCACAGCTACAGGACGCAGACGAGCAACTGAGGGAACTCAAACAAGAATACAACGCCTTACGTGAACAGGTCCGTAAAATAAATATGACTTGTTCTTACATGTGATAATGCATATACATGAAGTTTGGATATTAATATTATGTTAGTAACCTCTATCAGCAGATCAGTGCATACATACTTTAATGTGAAATGAGACATAATATTCAACTGATATATTTGTCACATAATGTGTGAAAGAATCCAACTGTGGCATAAAACAATAATTCACTCACTCACTCCCTAAACTGAGGATGTACATTTTAAAAAGTAATGTATGTCTACAATTATCACAAGATTCAGAATCTAGCCACCTTCCATAGAATATATCTGTGAAGCATAATTTGTTAGAAAAACCATGTGCAGATTATTCATATAGAGCCAGAATGTTTAACATGCTGAAGACATATTATGTATATAAGCCACTTATGCCGATTAGTAGTCGTTAGAACTGTGTGTGTGTGTGACGTGAGATGTGTGTATGTGACTTGCTGAAATCCTGCTTAACACTTTCTAGTGTGGCTTTGTTTAAACCCCTGCTTTACCCTGTGCCCACTAACCCTGCCATTCTTCCCCTACACTTGACTCACAGCTGGAACAAGTCTCGCAGGTTTACAAAGATTACAAAATTGTCTTGTCCGCGAAAGAGGACTTGGAAGCTGAAATCGAGAGTTTAAAGCTTCGGCTCAAGAGTCTGGGTGTGAAAGAGGCAGAAAATTCTGCCCTGGAGGGACAGCTTGAGGGTTCTGCTAGACTCCTCAGTGATAGGGTAATAGTTAGCGTAGATAGTTAGGAATTTTCCCACTCTTTTCACTGTTGGAGAAGGTCTAGATTATTTCTGTTGTTGGACGGTGCTCTGCTCTTCTTTGACATTATGGTTCTCTTTGAACCATGGGAAGGGACTTCATCGCCTTGCTATTTGATCCTGCTTTCTCATGATACCCATGTTTTTGTTTGTCACAGCTTTGTGTTTCTTCTTGTCCACACCTGGCTTATCTTTGTCACAGTCCATTTTTATGGAATATTGTTAATGTGCTGTCTTGAGAAAAATAATTTTCAAGAACGGGTTTTGAGGTTTTCGTCTTAACTTTTTTTTCAAATGGTTTATAGAGTTGGTACAATTTGAGCATGAATAGTGTCTTGAATTTTTCATGTCTTTTTCTTTTACTTCAATACATTTGTGTTCTCCATAGATGTTCAGTGTTGTCCATAGATGTCCAGTGATGTTCGTATTACCTAAAGTCCAATTGTCTGAATAAATTCTGCATGTTTCATGTCCCTACTTACCATTACCATCAGAAAATACAAAATTTTAAAAATAATTCCTACCCAAATAACTCTTCTTGCTTATAGTTCGCTGAGTACTACCCTCGTAACTGCATTCTTAGCTAGATACATAACGTAGCTCTCTGCCTTGCCTAACTCGCTATTTCCAATATGGCCATCAGATGGAGAGGGTCGAGCAGCTGAAGCAGGAGTTGGTCAGACTCCAAGACAAGATGGCCGACGTGGAGAGTGAGAATAACCAGCTGAAGACAATGCAGAACGACTACCTTGCCATCAAGTCTCGGGCAAGTGTCTGGAGAGCTCACTCAAGACCATATTTCCACCAAACTTCTCTTATGTCTTCTTAATGTAACATACTAACACTGGATCATCTCAGTATCTATGGTTGACCTTTTAACTTCTAGCTGCGTTCCTATAGCTTCATCTGGCATAACAAATTTCTCTGATCTCGAGATTACAAACATCATTTGATTATTATTTCATGTTTAGGCTCAAACTTTGTATGGGGATTTGTGGACAAAAGTCTGAGTTGAGCATGAAATCGTTCTCAAATGTTTTCCATAATCTCGGGGCCTGTTCTGTGTTTCACAAAAGCGACATACATGTACATATATTCTGGGCATAAATATGGGTTTACGTAATTTCATGCAAAATAACAGCATGGAACATCCCCAGATTGATGACTGAACGACAGTACGATCCTTGTGTGAAATGCAGGATTGCTGTTCAATTCTTCTCAATCTCTTCTGAATAACTTCATGCCTTCAATTTCTTTGTGATGCCTCTTAGTCTTCTTGATGGTAAGAACAGCTGTGTTCATTGCAGTATGAGGACATGGAGAGACTGAAGAACAAAGCCATCATGTCGGTATCGCCACTCAAAGCCCAGGTTGCAAGGTTGTGCAGAAAGTGCAGGGACAAGGTATGGTAGACCTCAAGGATGACATCATATATAGAACACATAGCCTGTACATAGAGTTGATTGTGTAGGGCAATTCAGAGGTGTGTTCAAGCTGCACTACATTTCTCTACATTTCTCTACATTTCTCTATGCTACTTTTCTAAAAGTAGTGGCTGGCTGAACAATTTAGTAGGAAAATTGCAGGAAATCGGTTTGCGCATGCGTGCAGTCCATTCACGTCATGCTTTGGGGTTTCCTACAAAACACTACGGGCTCAAAAGCCGAAGTAAAATATAGCACTATGTAGTACTACATGTGTTGGCTGAACTGCTATTGTAGTACTTTGTTGTACTTCGTAGAGAAATGTAGCGCGTCCTGAACACACCTCTTGACACCGACTATTTGTCTTTGTACCTTGGTGTGATAGAAGATGCTCCTACTGGTCTTGGCTGGCAGGGTTACCCCTTTGACTTAGTCAGCAGAGCATTGGACTCCTTATCTAGCAACTTGGGTTGGAATCGCAAGATAGGCGTGATCCTCTGTTACATCTTCATAGTTCATAAGAACATGGTGTTTCTTGTAGGAGTATCTATGGCCTTCTACCACAATGTTGAACTTCAATTACACATAAAGCATTTTTTTTAATTTGATAATGAATCCACCAACCTATGGAACATCAACAATAACTGTCGAAGGTCACATCATGTATGGTATATTCTTTTAGGATGCCCTGATCCTGCGTCTGTCTGAGGTGTTGAAGAGTTTGGAGACCTCAGGGAGCCTGGCTTCTTTGCTGGAGGAGTTGGATCAGATCGAGATGGAAATGGAGAATGAGGAGTACAACAGGTCGATGTCCCCCTTCGCACAGCCAAACAGGGTATGTCAGTATGGCAAAATATACATGCAGTATATACAGCATGGGTTTCATCCTGTTCTGTTCATTACACTGTCCAATGTAGAACTACACTTGCATATGGATGGATGCAAAGTTTTTGAATGTCATGGGTTCTTGTTTTCTTTCTATATTTACTTCTAAAATTCACTGGAATTCCACTAGAAAAGCCATCTATTAAAACTTCCATTATGCTACTTTGAATGATATCAATACATTGGCCCTATACCAGGTGCTATAACAGGAGAGAGGGAAAGGACTACAGGTTTTATTCTATTCTTGACAAAGGACTCGTGACAATCTTGCAGATGTTCATTGAACTACACTTATTGTCCTAAGCATTGTCTACATTTTGAAGCCAAATCTTCTAATTACAGGATGGAAGACCAAGATCACCAAAAATCGATGTCAACAGCTTCATCAGAAACAGACGTCCATCAAGCCGAAGATCATCCTCCTCCTCACTATCTGGGGAACTCTTCAGTGACTCGGAGACAGGAAACCACACCGACACAAGGCCAAAGTCAGCTGACCAAATCTTAGGTCGAAGGTCACCATTCCAGGGGAGCTCGAGACACAAGGTCAAGGCCAACAACTTAAGTCCACGGGGAACTGATGGGATTGCCAGCTTGAGGGAGAAATATGGGAACTTGCCGGATGCCAGACATTTTGTGGCAGTCACTGATTACATTCCTGACGCTCTGACCACCAGCGGGAGAGCCAGCTTAGAGTTGAGGTTACAGGAAGGGGACAAAGTTAATGTCACAGGTGTGTAGATCTGAAATAATTACATGCTTAATGTTGCTATATACTACCGCAGAAAAATAGATCAGGTCCTGTGATTGCGAAACGTTTATGAGTATATTTTGTTCACAAATCCCTGTAATAAATTTGAGCTTGAGCTTGAGCATTAAATTATACTCCAAACCTTTCGTAATTTCTGGTCATGAAGAATATCAAATACAATTAAAGTCAAATCATTGGTTCTATTTTTATCATTAATATTTTTCACCAGAATTCAACAGTTACATTTCTTTTGTGCTTCAATTTTACCACTATTTTGACTAGTTTTCATCCAAATGGTGCCTCATATTGACATTCTATAATAGTAAAATACATTCTCTACCACACACCATCCACTACATTCATATATACTTTGGCATGTAGATCTAGTCCTCATAAAATATATCATTAACTTCCAGCTCAGTGCACAATTTTCATGACTAGTTATAAACCATGAATATTTTTACTGACTTAGGTAATCTGAAAATGAATGCATTATCATAATTATTTGTTTGTTTGTTTGTTTGTTTGTTTGTTTGTTTGTTTGTTTGTTGATTGATTGATTGATTGATTTTTCATTCATTCATTCATTTATACATGTACCGGTACTTAAATTTGAAGTGTATTTATTTAAATGTTAATTCCATTGTCTTAGGACCAATAGATGAGAATGGATACTACGAAGCCGAGTGTAATGGTAGAGTGGGAATGGTTCCTGCGACCTGTCTGCAGCCTGCTAGTCTGGGTTTGCATCGTCTTCATAGCACGCCGAAGGAACGAAGGTTGAAACAACTCAAGGTAACATTAATATCTTGACACATAGTAGAAATAGTATACAGTCACCATTCTTACAGTCGACCCCCGTTTATACGGACGGTTGTGTTCCCGGTAAAATCATGTGAAGACTGATATATTGTTCCCCCATAAAAACTGTGTGGATAGCGAGGGAACCGGATATCCGAAGTTCGGATATATGGGTGTCCACTGTATTATATTATTATTATTATTTTATTTTATTTTTATTATTATTATTGTTGTTGTTGTTGTTGCTATTACTATTACTATTGCTATTATTATTATAATTACTTGGCATAGTAATACAGTTATCAACCTTGGTATGTCAGTACCAGCCAGTGATCACAGGTTTTCTGTAACATTCAGCGCTACAGTTGTTGCAAGTTTCATCCTGTTTTAATGCGACAAGTCATACAAGTAAAGGAATCATGAAAGCAGTTCTAAACCTTAATTTAAAAGAAAATATTTACTATTATTGCTATTATTATTATGATTATTATAAGTATTATTACCGGTACTATTGTAATAATAATAATAATAATAATAATAATAATAATTATTATTCTTACTACTACTACTACTACTACTACTACTACTACTACTACTACTACTACTACTATCATCATCATCATTATTATCATTATTATTATTATTATTATGATTATTATTATTATTGTTACAGAGCCCACCATGCTACCTAGACAACAGTCCTGAGAAAGTCACAGAAATGTACCACAATCTCCAATCTCCCTCCATCTCACCCAATCTCCAGAGTTCCTCTGCCTCACCCAGACATGGTGAGTTCAGTGGATGATCCACACATCGTAGCTTTTAAATATTCCACCATATTTGGTAATCATGTTATTTTTAATGTCTTTACTTTCTCCAATGTTGTTTCTGACATTTATTGGTATTTAAACTACCTAAAGTGTAGATTTGATGTCTTCCTTACTGTAATTACATAGGCATTATGAATTATTTCCTGGTTCCAGTCGTCGCCTATGGGTGAGATATTCCTGCTGCGACGTTAAGCAATAATTCAATCAATCAAATCCTGTCTCCATGTCACTGAAGAGTTCCACGGGTTTTGATCGTCGCAAATGGATGAAAGGTTCCTGTAGTGACGTTAAACTCCATAATCACTCACTCAGCACCGGTTCTGGCCCTGAACTTACGAAACGTTTTGAGTATGATTTCATGCTCAACTTGAGTTTTTGTTCACAAATTCCCCATATAATTTGAGCTTGAGCATGAAATCCGTACTCTAAAAGTTGCATGGTCTTGGGGCCAGATCATGAGTTGCTCTGATTAAGATCTGACTCTGCCTGATGAAGCTAATTGACTTTGATCTTGCCAGCTTCTAACAGATCACTGAGACTATTAAATCTTCTTGTTATTGATTGTAAATCTATTGCAATTCCAGTGGGGATCTCCAGAAATATTCATTCCGGTCATCACTCGACACAGACACCGAAACATCTGGCGTCTAGTTCTACCTCCCAAACTGGCTCGAGCAGACCAACTTTTAAGAGCCCCCCTAGAACAGGTAAGATATTTAAAAGATTGTATTACAATTTCATATGTACAGTTGCAGCAGCTGTGACATTGGCCAATATGATAATGGATTTATGAAAATTCCATTACAACATGATATTAAATGGATTTATGAAAATTCCATTACATTTTATTAAGGAAAGTCGCTCTTATTTAAAGTTCAAACTTTTCAGTTGCACGGTCTAACAAATGATGTTTTTAATGTATAGGACCACCGGATTCTCCGCGGCGATTCCACGTGGAACGACTGGTGGGCGAGTCAGGGATCATGTTGTCATGGATACCACCAGAACTGGATGAGTTGGGTAACAGCAACAATTCCCATGTGGTTGGATACAGGGTGAGTGTCTCCTGCATTATCTCCCTTGAATCAATAGCATCTGCAGGCACATTCAGCAGAAACATTTAACAGAATGGCAAAGTTAATTACTATAATGCTTAATTCCTCCTGCAACTAATGCAACATTATATCGGAAAGCACAAATTTTGACAAAAATTTGCATTGACGTGCCCTCACCCTTAGCAGTGAACGATTCCTGCAGCGAAATGATTTTGTGATTTTTATTAGTTGTCAATTATTGCTTTCACTTTTCCAGATCTACGTCAACGGTCGGGTAAATCAGCAGCCATCGAGTCCACACCTGGCCAAGTGTGTGGTGGAGAATATCGACCAGGACCAGAGACATCAGTTTTCCATCTTGACTGTGTCGGACAATGGACTTACCTCCCCTTTGGTTGACACGCTGTACCGACCTACAGAGCTACCACATTGGGATGTCCACAGTGACAGTCACTCCAGCCCTGATCTGTCGTCCATCCTGTCTAACAGGCACTATGACCAGGAGCAGAGGAGATTGGTCAGTATTTAAAGACAAAATATTAATTGGTGCTTTTTCTAAAATTATCTGTGCATATACTAAAGTAAATGTTCTTTTGTGCATGAATTCTAAATTTAAATCTGTCTGGCTACGATCATATCAAAAGACAATTAATTCCTAAAATTGTAATGTTGATTCCTGATGGTAGGATTCATCTATTTTGGCATATATTTAATTACAGTATACTTTTTCCTCTGCAGTTTCTGGGTCTGTATGACTACGAGCCGTGCCACCACTCTCCCCACGTGTACACTGGTTACGAGCTGGCTTTCCTGGCCGGTGACGTCATCTCTGTGTTCGGTGACCTGCGACCTGATGGCTTCTACCATGGCGAGGTAGGTGTCGATCAATCGCTCAGTGGAGATGTTCATTTTCAAAATAACGGATAATTGTGAATTGCTAATTTGTATGCTATTTCGGATATAATAATTTCTATTTCGATACTTACTTTTAAAAAAATACTTCAGTAGTTCTTGGAATTCCACCAGATATAGCCTTCTATTGAAACTTTGACTCTTAACATTTGCATTGTTGTACTTTCTTTATTTTAAATTGCATAGATGCCATCCTTAACATTTAATATGTTTTGTTGAAATAATGTTAGAAAGAAATGTAATTTTTTTTATTGTCAATTCCTTTTAGAAATACATATAGATCTAAATTACTTTTCACTAACTATTAGTCTTATGTGACAAATCTGACTTTTTTTTCTATTTTATCATGTATAATATTATTGTTCCATATGCAATTCTAAGTGAACTAGCACTATAAAAACTGGTGGAAATCCAGACTAGTCAAGCAGTACATATGCATGCAAGTCATGA
>JAUTBQ010188135.1:0-64767 GCA_032361185.1 Lepetodrilus ovalis | reverse complement strand
TTTACCAGTGGCGGTGTTTTTATAAAGCGTTTTGAAGAGGCGATTAGCCCGCACATGGTTCAGTATTTTCAATATATTAATACTGAAATCGGCTTGCCACCTAATCTTGAAACAGCAAAAAACTTAAGTGAAAAACTGAAAATACGCATCATTATTCGCGGTCCTGACTTACGTTGGTCTTCAGATGGGGTTTTTCCTCCGCCCAAATCCCGTATTCGTTTTAGACCCCCATTAAGTGGAGATAGGCATTTGCAAAGTGGTTTATACAAACGCCAATTTGTGGTGCGCATTCCTAACCCTCCTTATCTCACTACATTTTTTACAAAAAATGATAGCAAGCTTCCTTCCCCTTGGAAGTTTTTGATGAATACCTTATTGGGTATTTTATTCGTACTGGCTGTTCTCTATTTCTTTTTGCGACGCATGATTAGCCCATTAAAAATTATTCAACAAGGCGTTAAGCGCTTGGGGGCAGGCGAGCTGGATTATCGAATTCAGCTCAACCGTAAAGATGAGTTAGGGGACTTGTCGCATGAAATTGATGCCATGGCAGATGATATTCAGAACATGCTGGAAGCCAAGCGCCAATTACTATTAGCCATCAGTCATGAGTTGCGTTCGCCGATTACGCGCGCCAAGGTTGCCTCCTCTTTAATGGAAGACGACAAGCTTAAAGAATCGTTAGAAAGTGATTTAAATGAAATGGAAACCATGGTGGCTGGTTTACTCGAAGCAGAAAAATTAAATAATCGCCATCAGGCTCTTCAGTTGAGTGAAATAGCGATCAACCCGCTTATATCAAAGGTTATTACAAACCACTTTGCAGAAGAACCGATAAAGTTTACAGCCGACAGTAAGCTAGAAAAACAGTCAATTGATGAAGCTCGCTTTGAATTTATCATCAAAAATTTACTTGAGAATGCCTTGAAATATCGCAAACAAAAGTCAGATGAAATAACTATATCAAGCCATATGAATAAACATTCGTGGCAAATTATTGTAGAGGATCATGGCGTAGGTATTTCAAAAGCACACCTAGCACATTTGACCGAACCCTTTTATCGAGTTGACCCCTCGCGCCAGAGAGAAACAGGCGGTTATGGACTGGGTTTATATATTACTAAGAAGATCATTGAAGCACATCAGGGTGAATTAATTATTGAGAGTGAAGAAAATAAGAGTACGCTAGTTACTATCAAGCTTCCAAAGTGATGATGAAAAATCACTTTGGATAATCTCGACTAGATTCCTAAACAACACTACCAAAAGAAAGATCAACATTCCCCGCAGGATTGCGAATGCCCGCCAGCTCGCAACCTTGCGATACAGGTCCATTAGGCAGCAACTTGTATAAAAACTTCATGCCACCTTTGGCGTGAAACTTCTCTTCCAGTGCATCAGTAATTTCTCGGCGGTTAACCGCAGTTTTATCATGCGATCTAAAGTAACCCTGTAAGGCGCTAATTAATTCCCATATATCTTTGTTTAAGGTAATTCCTTGTTGGTTTGCAATTGTCTCAGCATCAGAGGGCTGCCAATCTGATGGTGCGTGTGAGAAAGAATTCATTTTTATATCTCCATATGTTGTGGTGGTAGTTATTTTTATTATTTATCTATATATAGAATAAACTTTCTCTTAAGGTCGAATATGCACACAAAACGAAGGTGTTTAGGCGTTAAAATTGTAAGAAACAAGGGGGGTGTGTATCTAATTTATATTCTGCTGTTAAATTCGCTTGACTTGTGATTCTGAAATACGCAGAATACGCGTCCTTGATTTATCAAGACCTACGCGCTGGTAGCTCAGTTGGATAGAGTACCTGGCTACGAACCAGGGGGTCGGGGATTCGAATTCTCCCCAGCGCGCCATATCACGAAAGCCAGCTTTTTAAGCTGGCTTTTTTGTGGGTGAATTTTGTGTTTATACGAAGTATTTGTATAGTGTGGGCTGTCGTTTTATAAAAACTGGAGTCACCATGCCTCATCGCTCAAACCCTGTTGTTGCTAAGAAAGGTCCATTTGTTGTGGATCTTGAAGCGGATAAGACCTATCACTGGTGTACTTGCGGGCGATCTGAAAGCCAGCCATTTTGTGATGGCTCGCATAAAGGCACTATCTTTGAGCCTAAAGCGTTTACGGTTGATGAAAATAAAAAATATGGCTTGTGCGGATGCAAGCACACAAAAAATGCCCCCTTTTGTGATCGGGAGCATTCTAAGTTATAAACCGTTTAAAACTTTTTAAGAAGGTTTTCTTTGTCGAAATTGCGGCGGTACAAAACGGCAATATTACCAATTTTTTGTACTAGCTCGGCTTTATGGGTTTTAACGAAGTCTGCAATGAGCGCGTCTCGTTGGTCGCGATCACCGACATTTACCTTAACTTTTACAAGTTGGTGGAAGTCTATTGCGATGGCAAGTTCGTCGTTAATGCTGTCTTTCATGCCGTGTTGCCCAACGGTAACAATTGGCTTGAGTTTATGCGCTAATGATTTAAGCTGTTTTATTTGTGATTTATCCATGTGGCGGATTGTAACGAATGGCGAGAAGTAAAAGTAGTGGAAGTTGGTTAAAAGAGCATTTTGATGATGAATATGTGAAGCGTTCGCAAAAAGAAGGCTATCGTTCGCGTGCGATTTACAAGCTTCAAGAAATTCAGCAAAAGGATAATTTAATCCGCCCAAACATGCAGGTGGTCGATTTGGGTGCTGCTCCTGGTGGTTGGAGTCAGTATGCTGTGGAGCTTGTGGGAAAGAATGGGCGCGTGGTTGCTAGTGATATTTTGCCGATAGATCCCTTGCCGTTTGTGGAGTTTATCCAAGGGGACTTTACGGAGGAGAGCGTCTTAAATGATATTCTGGACGTATTAAATAAAGACCAGAAAAATAGTAAGGCTGATGTTGTAATTTCTGATATGGCACCCAATGTTACAGGGGTTGAGACGATTGATCAGCCGAAATCCATTTATCTTTGTGAACTTTCGCTAGATATGGCACGTCTGATACTCAAGCAGGACGGTTCATTTGTGGCAAAGCTGTTTCAGGGCGATGGCTCTGATGCCTTTGTAAAAGATGTTAGAAGTAGTTTTAAGCAGGTAAAAATTCGTAAACCAAAAGCTTCTCGACCTCGTAGTCGCGAAGTTTATGTGGTTGCACAGGGCTTTATTTCCAAATAAAGAGTTTTGATGATCTTTATATTGGAATGATAAAGTTACGCAATAGGTGTAATATGCGCCTAATTAGTGATAAAGAAATTTGTAGTTAGAGGATGTTTTCTTGAACGATTTAAATAAAAATATTGTGATGTGGGTTGTGATCGCCTTGGTGCTGGTCGCTGTCTTTAGTAAGTTTAATGTACCTACCGCACAGTCTACAGGCTTGTCTTATTCTGATTTTGTAAAGCGCGTTGAAAATAAAAGCGTCAAAGAAGTTGAAATAAGCGGTCAGGTTGTTACGGGTGTGAGTTCTGCGGGTGAAAAATTCCAAACTTACGCGCCTTACAATGACCCTAAAATGATTGATGAGCTTCTTTTAAATGACGTAAAAATTAACGTCAGAGAGCCAGAAGGTCGTTCTGTTCTTGTTGATATCCTCGTAAACACCATTCCATTTTTGTTGATTATAGGTCTTTGGATTTACATCATGCGCCAAATGCAGGGCGGTGGTGGTAAAGGCGGCCCTATGTCTTTCGGCAAAAGTAAGGCGCGCATGATGACTGAAGATCAAGTCAAAGTGACCTTCAATGATGTAGCGGGCTGTGAAGAGGCGAAAGAGGAAGTCTTTGAGATTGTAGAATTCTTGCGTGATCCGAGTAAATTTCAAAAGCTAGGTGGAAAAATCCCACGCGGTATCTTATTAGCAGGCTCTCCCGGAACAGGTAAAACATTACTGGCTAAAGCTATAGCGGGTGAAGCAAAAGTACCTTTCTTTAGTATTTCGGGTTCTGATTTTGTTGAAATGTTTGTTGGTGTTGGTGCATCACGTGTTCGTGATATGTTTGAGCAAGCGAAAAAACACGCGCCATGTATTATCTTTATTGATGAAATCGACGCCGTAGGTCGCCAACGTGGTGCAGGTCTTGGTGGCGGTAATGATGAGCGTGAGCAAACATTGAACCAGCTACTAGTTGAGATGGATGGTTTTGAAGGCACGGAAGGCGTTATCGTTATTGCGGCAACTAACCGCCCTGATGTACTTGATCCTGCCTTATTACGTCCGGGTCGTTTCGATCGCCAAGTTGTTGTGCCGCTACCCGATGTTCGTGGTCGTGAGCAGATTTTAAAAGTACATATGCGTAAAGTGCCTTTAGGTGATGATGTAAAGCCAGCGATATTGGCACGTGGAACGCCGGGATTCTCTGGTGCTGATTTGGCTAACCTTGTTAATGAAGCAGCATTGTTTGCAGCAAGAAACAATAAGCGCACCGTTAGCATGGAAGAGTTCGAGCAGGCGAAAGATAAAATCATGATGGGTGCTGAACGTAAATCCATGGTGATGAACGAGAAAGAAAAAGAGAACACGGCTTATCATGAAGCGGGTCATGCCATTGTTGGTTTGACGGTTCCGAGTCACGATCCTGTTTATAAAGTAACGATTATTCCTCGCGGTCGTGCGCTGGGTGTGACCATGTTCTTACCTGAAGAAGATAAGTACAGCGCCAGCAAGCAAAGCTTAGAGAGTCAAATTTCAACGCTGTTTGGCGGTCGTATTGCAGAGGAAATGACGCTGGGTAAAGATGGCGTAACGACGGGTGCATCAAACGATATTGAACGCGCCACTAGCATTGCACGTAATATGGTGACTAAGTGGGGCTTGTCTGAAAAGCTAGGTCCATTGTCATACAGTGAAGAAGAGGGCGAAGTTTTCTTGGGTCGATCTGTGACTCAAACTAAGCATGTTTCAGATGATACGGCACATGAGATTGATGATGAAATTCGTCAGATTATTGATTCAAACTATGAGCGCGCTGAGACTATCTTAAAAGAGAAGATAGAGATTCTACATGCGATGGCTGCTGCTTTGATGAAGTATGAGACAATTGATCAGGAGCAGATTGCAGCATTGATGAAAGGTGATGTACCGCTGCCGCCTGAAGATTGGAAAGACGACGATGCGCCTGTTGATGGTGATGATGGTGGTTCGGCAGTTGAAGTCGAAGCTGCTGATGTAGGCAAAGATAGCAAGGATGATGTTGTTGGAGATCCAGCTAGTTCTCATTAAGCAAAAAGTACGACACAAAAAAAGACGCTTTAAGCGTCTTTTTTTGTGTCTAAATGGTTCGTTTATCATATATCTGAATCATAAAATAGTTAGAAATGATATTATTCTAATGTATAAAAACTAATCAATTGCAGAGCGTTATGAGTAGAAAATATTTTGGTACAGATGGTATTCGTGGAGAAATTGGCAAAGCGCCAATGACGCCAGACTTTGTTCTTAAACTAGGTTGGGCTGCGGGTAAAGTCTTAGCGGCGCAGGGTTCTTCTTTGGTGGTGGTCGGTAAAGACACGCGTATCTCTGGTTATATGCTTGAGTCGGCACTAGAGGCGGGCTTAGTCGCTGCGGGTGTCAATGTCCGTTTGTTGGGGCCAATGCCAACGCCCGCAGTAGCGTATCTCACTCGTACCTTTCGCGCATCAGCAGGTGTGGTGATTAGTGCCTCACATAATCCATTTCAGGATAATGGCGTTAAATTCTTTTCAAGCGAAGGCACTAAACTGTCGGATGAAACTGAGCTACAAATTGAGAAATATTTGGATGGTGAATTAGAAACCGTTTGTTCAGATAAGCTGGGCAAGGTTGAGCGTGTGGATGATGCGGCAGGGCGTTATATTGAATTTTGTAAGCGCGCCATTCCAACCGATGTAACCTTGGATGGGTTACGAATTGTTGTCGACTGCGCCAATGGCGCGACCTATCACGTTAGTCCGCATGTTTTCTCTGAGTTGGGTGCTGATGTTATTAAAATTGCCGCTGAGCCAGATGGTATCAATATCAATGAAGGCTGTGGTGCGACCTCTCTTGGTTTGCTGCAAAAAAGTGTTGTTGAATACCGTGCAGACTTAGGTATTGCATTAGATGGTGATGGTGATCGTCTGATGATGGTTGATCACAATGGCGAAGTTATTGATGGTGATGAAGTGTTAGCGATTATTGCGGCGCATCGGTTGAATGATGAGGCATCATCATTAGGCGGGCATGTTGTTGGTACGCTGATGAGTAATTTAGGCTTGGAAAAAGCAATTGGCGAGATGGGTTTAGAGTTTCATCGTGCTGATGTTGGGGATCGTTATGTCATGGAAATCATGCGTAAAACGGGCGGGATGCTAGGTGGTGAGTCATCAGGGCATATTATTGTGCGCGATCGTATTTCGACGGGTGACGGCACGATTGCAGCGCTACAAGTTTTACATGCAGTGGTTGAGAGTGGCAAAACGTTGAGTGAACTAAAGCAGGTTATGACAAAATATCCGCAAACACTCGTGAATGTGCGCATTAAAGAGAAGATTGATCTGGATAATAATGCTGCAATTCAAGCGGCAGTGAAAGCGGCTGAAGAGCAGATGGGTGAGCGTGGTCGCGTGTTGTTGCGAGCATCAGGGACTGAGCCTCTAATTCGAGTAATGGTTGAGGCGCAAGATAAAGCCGAGACAAAAGAGCTGGCAGACATGATTGCAAAGGCTGTAGCGGATGTTTCACAGTAATAAATAGCCCTTTTTAGGGTCAAAATTGTAAGAAACAAGGGGGGTGTGTTTAATTAAATAATACACCCCCCTTGTTTCTTACAATTTTGATGATTAAAAGCGTCTTTTTTTGGGGGATGGGCTGTAAATAATTTGCTTTATTCTAGTCTTGGGGTTAATCTTCCGCGATTCAAAAAAGATTGGGAAATAAATGATGCGTCAAATACTGGTAGCTGGTAACTGGAAGTTGAATGGTTCAAAAGAAAGCATTCAAGAATTACTAAAAGGCATTTTGGCTGGAATGTCAGATGCGAAAACAGCGGTTGCTGTTTGTGCGCCCTACATTTATATCCCATTAGTTCAAGAAATCCTAAGTGGAACAGACGTAGCTTATGGTTCGGAGAGTATTTCTGAGCATGATTCTGGTGCGTTTACGGGTGAAATTTCGGGTTCAATGTTAAATGATTTTTCATGTCAGTACGCCATTGTTGGTCACTCTGAGCGTCGTACAATTTTCGGCGAGCAAGATGCTGATACAGCAAATAAGTTTGCGGCTGCAAGAAAGCATGGATTAACGCCAATTTTATGTGTGGGTGAGCTTTTAGAAGAGCGTGAGAACGGAACAACAGAAGAAGTTGTAGCGCGTCAATTAGATGCGGTTATTGATTTAGAAGGTGTTGAAGCGTTGTCTGATGCAGTTATTGCCTATGAGCCTGTATGGGCAATTGGTACGGGAATGACGGCATCTCCACAGCAAGCTCAAGATGTGCATGCTTTTATTCGTGAAAAAATTGCTAAATTAAACGCTGGTGTTGCTGAAAAAGTACAGATTTTATATGGCGGCAGTGTAAACGGTGGTAATGCCGATGAGTTATTTGCAATGCCAGATATTGATGGTGGGTTAATTGGTGGTGCATCATTAAAGGCAGAAGACTTTCTTGCAATTTGTCGTGCAGGCTAATTGTCGTCTCTGAAAATTAAAGGTTTTATATGTTATACAATGTATTGTTAATTGTTCAAATTTTAGTTGCTCTTGGAATTATCGGTCTGGTTTTGATTCAGCATGGTAAAGGGGCGGACGCAGGTGCAGCTTTTGGTGGCGGCGCGTCAGGAACCGTATTTGGTTCTAAGGGTTCTGGGAACTTCCTAACAAGATTAACGGCTATTTTAGCAGCAGTCTTTTTTTCTAATTCATTAATGTTGGCATGGCTAGTTGCTCATCCTGATAATCTTTCAGGTAATGCATCTATTGTTCCGACTGAAACAGCTCCTGCTTCTGCGCCAGCAGTAGATATTCCAGGTGGTTCGGGTTCTGCACCTGTAGTGCCAGCTAAAGAAGCTGATGCTCCTGCAGATATACCGAAGTAATCTGAAAAAAAATCAGCCGATGTGGTGAAATTGGTAGACACGCACGCTTGAGGGGCGTGTTGCGCAAGCAGTGCCGGTTCGACTCCGGCCATCGGCACCAATACATAATCTGAGAATTCTCAGATAACCTATTAGCCCGCATAGCAGCGGGCTTTTTTGTGCCTATCAATAATGGTTGATGTAATAGTGAGCTGCGTAATCTCTTTACATCTATGATATTTGGAGGTAAAGAATTTTTACTTTTTTGGATTCGCTGGTAGCAAGTCTTGGCAGTACCAGATGCTAAGACACAAGTATAGAGCTATGATCAAGCTGAAGTCTACTGTCGCGCTCTTAACGGGGCACGGCGTTTTCTTTCTGTGTGGAATATCCCAATAAGCTATGGCATGAGCATCTACTGCCATTACCTCAGAAGCTGGTAGAAAGATAACAACGTTAAGGGGTATAAACATTCAGCATTTATTTATCCTCAACCTTTGCCTCGTGTGGGTGCGCTCGTTGCCAGTATTCAATATATTTGGCGACTATAAAGAGGGGAGAGGGGCGCGAAAAGTATGCGCTATCCATACATAATCTAGGCATAGCTAACTTAAAAGCATCTGCTATACTTGCACAAGTTATTGAACAAGTAAGGAGATTAGAATGCAGGCAGTCACATATTCAGAGGCTAGAAATAACCTAGCTACCATGATGGATAGAACCATTGATGACAAAGAAACGATTATTATCACGAGACGCGGTGGGGAAAGCTCCGTGCTTATGTCGTTGGATGATTACAATTCATGGAAAGAAACAGAGCACTTGTTAAGTTCACCAGCCAATGCAGAACGATTATTGAAAGCTATCGAGAACGTGAAGGCGGGTAGAGCGCTAGTAGAAAAGGAGCTGATAGAGGAATGATTTGTTTTGAATCTCAAGGATGGGATGACTATCTCTATTGGCAAGCAAAAGACAAGAAAACATTGAAACGATTAAATAAGTTAATCAAGGATATTGAGCGCACACCCTTTGAGGGTATGGGTAAGCCAGAGCCATTAAAGCACTTATTATCAGGGTGCTGGTCGCGTCGATTAACGTCAGAGCATAGGGTTGTTTATATGGTGAATGATGATGGTGTAATTATCTTACAGTGTCGTTTCCACTATTGAGCCAATGGGGATAAGTTGGAATTGAATAGGGCCTTGCTGATTAGCAGGGCTTTTTTGTGGGTGTTAGTAAATCCTATCGAGTGCATCTTGCGTTTTTTTTTATGCTTCATTTCTTTGTCCCTTAGTTCTCAATATCGCGGCTATAGCCTTTGCTGAATTATTTAGGTGATTGTTCTCTGGTGATAGCCATATGCTTTTCTGATGAATAAAAAAGCTTAAAATCATAAATTAGCCAGGGAGAATAATCTATTGGGTGGTATGTCATGTTTTGGGGTGGTGTTACTTAAGCCGCTTGTCGAGTTCTTGCTGAACTATTATTTTGATTTTCTTATCTAAGGCAGCTCACTTTTTATGCCATGTTGCGTAGTGGTATAGATTAGTTTTTGTGAAAACGAGAAGTCAGTAGAGATGTCTGTGTCCAAAATACTCAATAATGAAGTGCTGAAGTTGAAGGACTAGCACTTGTGTATAAGTGGATTTAACTGAACCCAAAATAAACTGCAAGCTCCACTTTAGAGGAGATGGGCGTGCTTAATGCGATTGCCAGATGACGTGTGGGTCTTAGTCAAGAAAATGATGCTGCATCATGGCATCAAACCAGCGTTTGGCTATCTTCTTTTCACCTGCAACATTCGGGTGCATTTGATCATGCTGCATATCGGTTTGAACATCGTATCCCGTGTACATATCTACATTAATAACTGGGGAGTTTTGTGTATTAAGCTTCTTTGCTAGCTGAGCTATAAGCTTGTTTAGTTGAGGAATAACGGTATCGGTTTTCATTGGAATAATGCTGGCGATTAATATCTTAATTTCGGGATTATTGTTGCGTAGCTTGCCAATGACTTTTGCGAGATCGTCACGGGTTGATTCTGGGGATTGTGATTGGTCTATATCGTTTGTTCCTAAGTGAATAAGCACAATGTCTGGGTGTTGACCTGTTAGCCATGTGTCTAGCCCTTTAGTGCCATTGGGTAGTCCATCGAGTACTTGGTCTGTTCGCCAGCCTGCATGGGCTTCATTGGCGGGGGGGAAGCTTAATCCTTTGTATTCAGGCCATTCTGTTCTGCCATAATTGCCTTCTAAGACTTGGCTGCCAACGAACTCTATATCCTTTCCTGCATCAAGTAAGTGTTTCCATAATGGATATCGATAGCTAACTTTATACTTGCTGGCGCAGCTGGTGGAGTCGCCTAGAGGCATTATTTTTATGCGCTGTGAATCTGCATGACTGAGAATAGGGAAGAGTAAGGTGAGAAGAAGTGCTGTCTTTAAAAATATTTTCATGATGCTCTGAGTTGATGATTGACTGTAAGCCAAGCAATTATAGAAAGAAGTCCACATCCTTAGTAGATACTGTAGGTTCGCCAAACCAGATGGCAAATTCTGCTAGCTGTTTAATAGGTGGAAAAAGGAGTGAAGGATATTGTTCGCTAATCATAACGGACAGGGTAATGGTTAGTATGGCTGCAATGATGCTTAGGTAAATCTGATATAGGTTTATCATGCGTTAATCCCCTTTTGCTTCCTGTATATAAATTAGACTTATATAGAGTAGGTAAGCTTATTATTAGTTATTAATACAGGGATGGATCGCTATATGATGATTTACTTATAAGCGTTTATTACAATGATTTATCTATCCGCCCCTCGGTAGAACTGCTGTAAAATAACACAACTATGAAAAATAACCAGCAATTTCTCGTACTTAAGCTACAGCGATTGATATGGCTTATAAGGGAGGAAGACTAATATCGTATTTACGTAACATCTCACAAAGTCTAATGAGGGGGAGGCCGATAAGGGAAGAGGGGTCATCACCCTGCATTTTGCTAAAAAGCGTGATGCCTAAGCCTTCTGATTTAAAGCTACCAGCACAGTTGTAGGGTGTGTCGTGGTTTAGGTAGTTGTTTATTTCATCTGTTGTAAGCGAGCGAAAATCAACATAAAACGGTATGCAGTCTAGCTCGTATTTTCCTGTAGAGCTATCATAGAGGCATAGACCAGTAAGAAAAGTGACGCGTTGTCCAGAGCTTGCTTGAAGTTGTTTAACTGCATTCTCATGATTGCCAGGCTTGCCCATTATGGTGTCATTAAGTAATGCACATTGATCAGAGCCAATAATCAAGGTGTGCGGATGAGATTCTGCTACTTTTTTTGCTTTTGCGAGTGATAGGCGCAAGACCATGTCGCGGGCTGATTCTTTATCGAGAGGAGTTTCATCAATATCAGGAGAAGCAGTTATAAAGTCAATATGCAGTTTTTGCATAAGCTCTTTGCGAAAGGGAGAGGTAGAGCCTAGGATTATGTGTTTTTTCATTTATAAGATCTATCAGTTAAATAGTTATTATAGCTCTATTTATCTTATAGAAAACAATGATCACTCATTAGTTTTTTGATGAGGATGATTGTGATTAGCTGCATAAATGATATCGCTAATTTAATGGAGTGTAGGAAATAATTGTAATGCTATCGACGATAAATGCTTTGCACGATGACTGTTGATGGGCCATTTTCTGCTTTTGATGTTATACGATAGTAATTACTGGTGATAGGTTTTGATGAGTCTAGGCTTTCACCTGTTGTATCTATCAGCTCTATTTTTTCAATGATATAGCGAGGCGCAGTTGTAATTTGATGCATGGACTCAGTGAGGCTGCTAGTGTTGAGGTCGACCCAATCACTCTGGTTAGCGAAGACACGGCTATTATCAAAGCTGTATAAGCCGTTAGTGTTGTTGAATATGGGTAGAGGGTCTACAGACTGAATATACTTTTCACCTTTTTTTAATGATGTTTCAGCGGCTTGAAAAGCTAAATCTTTATTTCGCAGGTTGCTTGCCATTTTTTGTTGGAGAAGGCTAGAACGTACGGATGCAGTAACTAAAATACTCAACACTGTGACGATTATAAGAGCTATGAATAATACAGCTCCATCTTGTTTTTTTATCGAATTCATAATGATTATTACCCACCTGTTATACGATTCCGAAGGGCTATTGTGGTTGTAAATACTTTTCTCAAGTGCTTGTCGTCACTACTATCGAAAGTTATATTTTGATTATTAAAGGATAGAGTTTGTGTGCCTGAAATGAGACCTGACTTATTGGATATAAGTAGTAAGCTAATGCGCATACTAGTGATGTTATCCCAATTGGTAACTGAATCAGCAGAAACATAATAGTTTGCAGTCTTATCTCCATCCGTATCTTCGCCATAAAGAAGTTGCAAGCTTTCAACGCCTTCCAGAATCTCTTCTGATCTGGTTGGATCAAGGTTACTACTTATGTTTTTCCAATATAGTGATGGTGTATTAAACTTTCGACTTGATCCAGAGCCTCGCTTGCTCACATAAAAAATAGCTTGTTTAAGAACTCTAATTTCTGCAGTGCTTATATTTATATCGCTTAAGTCGTGTGTGATATTGCCTGGTGTTACTTCTGAGTGGTCGGTATCTGAGTTACAGCTAACGAGATCTGCACGTTCATCATCCCCATTACATGCTGTATCACTTACATCGCAACGGCAAACTTGTGCAAGTTTTATTTTGGCGCAATCGTTAATGACGAGTACATTACCTGATTTTAGGTCTATGGCTGGGAATGTGAGTATGCCTGAAAGAGCGCTTAATAACGGTGTTTTTTCTTTTGATGTGTACCAGATTCGCAGGATGTCTGATTTACGTTTGGATCGAATGCCAGAATTCATTTCAGCATCAGTGGAGGCAGACCAGTGAAGTGGGTTATCTGTTAGAATTATCGTATCATCAAGTACTGCATTATAGGTGTCATTATAGTCAGAATCAGTTGCTTCCCACCCTTCGATACTTCGCCAAGGTCTAAAGGTATTGTCGGTTTTATCAACTAATAATTCCATCGTATCTTGAGTGCCTATCTGGCAACCAAAATTACCCGCTTGTTGTAATTTCTCTGCGATAAAAGAGAATGCAAAACGTGCATTTTCCTGCATTCTTGATTCCGTTTCTAGTAACGCAAGAGATCTTTTTGTTGAGAAATAAATATTGTAGGCAGCAAGAGAGATGATCGAGCCTATCGTCATTGCTATTAATAGTTCTACTAAACTATAGCCTTTTAGTGTGTGGATTTTAATGTGAATATTTTTCATAATCATGCTTAGAACGCAACGGTTGTAACAAAGTGTTGTAGGTCAATTTCGCCTTCTTTCCACCATATTTTTATGGCGTAGAGTGTGCCTGTGTTATCACATTGTGTATCGGTAATTACCCCGTTTGTTATTATTCCATCATTTGGAGTGGAGTCTTTACAAACCGTTGCTAAGCCTTGTGGGAGTATATGAGTAACAGACTGTGAGCCAGCACCAGCCCATTCATACATATCATTTTGTGCGACTTCTTCTGAAGAGCAGCCAGAGGTTGTATAGCAGTCAGTATGTTCAGTTGCAGTAGGTAAATGGTAATAACCATTATTCAACCCTGTGAGATTTGAGCGCATGCGCTCAATCATATCGTGAGCGAGTATGGTTGCATGGCTTTGGATGTTGGAATTTCTATTGAATTGGTGTGCCTTCATTTGTAATGCAACCATTCCAGATAGGCCAATGGCAACAATAACTGAAGCAATAAGAACTTCGATTAGAGTGAAACCCATATTTTTCTTGTTATACATGGTTATTAGTTCGTTGGGCAGGTTTTGTCGGTGAGAAAACTTTGACTTGCGCTACGAGTGCGTCCAGTGCTGGATAATGTTAATCCTTTTTTATAGCTATCACCTCTAGCATCACAGAACACAAAGGTGTCGTTGAATCCAGGGGAGAAGCCCTGATTATTGTAAATAACTCTGTTCTTATTGCCAAAAGATAGCTTTAAATTACTTCCTAAGCTACTGTATATATGAAGTATAGGCTCTCCACTATCAATATTTCCGTCGGCATTTGTATCATCAAAAACTATCCATCCAGAGCTCCATGGAGCAGTATTATCGCAATCAGTACCAGTGACATTACGCTTGCAGAGTGTCGCTGATCTGCCTCTTGTAATTGCAGAGCTACGAGTAAAATTTAGAGCAGAAAGTAGTTCGTTATTCCTAGCGACCATTTTATTGTTTTGCAGCATAGTATTGAGCTGTGGAAGCCCCATTGCGGCAAGAATGGAAACGATAGAAATGGTAACAGTGAGCTCTGCTAGAGTTACACCAGTTTGGAGCTGGGGGAGGCTATTTGAATTCATGGTTTTATTGGGTGTCGGTACTTTTCTTATTCTAGTGTATTGCTTGGACAGTGGTATTTGTTAATCCATTAATATTATTTATGATAAAAGATAGTAACACTTATTAGTTTAACTGAAAAGTTTTACCATTCATCAGAAACTACAAAGCCATGCTTGGGCATGGCTTTGTAGTAAAGGAATCGTATAAAAACTTGCTTTTAATCACTCACCTGAAATCAGATTAACAAAGCTATCCCGATATTGAGAGTATCTTCCCCTAACTGATGATTTCACCGCATCAGCTGAGCGTTTATCAGGATACTGTCCAACACTTACTTTATAGTAATGGCCTTGCTCAGACTCATAGGTATCGTAATAAGCATCATAACCATCACTCTCTAGCTTATTCACAAGGCCCATTGCTTTATTCTCATTCGGGGTCACTGACACTTGAACTGTATAAAACATACCGTCTTTATTACCACTTCCAGCAGGACCTATCCCAGCATTGGTCGCAATATTTACGCGGTAGCCTTTGTAGTATAAAAACCCCATGCCGCCTAATACCACTGCCAGCATGATCAAGGACGTTAAGTTAAAAAATCCGCTTTCTCTGAATTTTTGCATGGGACACCTTCGCTAATATGGGATAATTGAATATAAATACTATATTACACTTACTTGATAATGGAAACTATGAACTGTAGAAATCTACCTTAGGTATTGATATTTAACTGATATGCTTAATAATTAATCTATAATGACTGGTTTATTAACCTTCCATGATGAGTGATATACTGGATATCCCAACTATTCTTCACACAATGAGTGAGTTTATATGCCCCCAATCACATTACTTTGGCACGATTATGAAACCTGGGGAAGTCAGCCCCGTAAAGATCGTGCTGCTCAGTTTGCTGCTATTAGAACCAATGAGAACCTTGAAGAAATTGATGAGCCTATCAATCTTTTCTGTAAACCCGCTGATGATTTTTTGCCGCACCCAGAAGCGGCGCTAATTACAGGCATTACGCCTCAGCATGCGCTTGCGCAGGGTATCAATGAAGCTGATTTTTTTAGTCAAATCAACGATGCATTTTTAGTGCCAGCAACCTGTGGCGTTGGCTATAACAGCATTCGTTTTGATGATGAGGTAACAAGGATAGGTTTCTACCGTAATTTTATAGACCCCTATGCGCGTGAATGGCAAAACGGAAATAGCCGCTGGGATATTATTGACCTTGTGCGTATGACTTACTCATTACGCCCTGAGGGGGTTCAATGGCCGATAGGAGAGGATGGAAAAGTTAGCTTTAGACTAGAATTGCTAACCAAAGAGAATGGTATAGCGCATGAAGGCGCGCATGATGCACTGTCTGATGTACGAGCAACCATTGCGATGGCACGGTTGATCAAGCAAGCTCAACCCAAACTGTATGAATATTACTTTAAGATGCGTTCAAAGATCGAAGTATCAAAGCTGCTGGACCTTCATGATTATAAAACGATTTTACATATTAGTGGTATGTATCCTGTTGCTTCTGGCTGTGTTGCACCTGTTATTCCATTGATGCAACACCCTGTGAATAGCAATGAAATCATGGTGTATGACCTACGACAAGACCCCGAGCACCTGCTTTCCATGAATAGCCAGCAAATCGCTGAAAATCTTTATACCAAGTCTATTGACCTACCAGAGGGTGTGGAAAGGGTTGGATTGAAAAGTGTACATATTAATAAATCTCCTGCACTGGCTCCTGTTAGTACACTTACTGATGATAGAGCAAAGCTATGGGGGATTGATTGGGATGTGGTAGAAAAACATCGGCAGCAACTAATAGAAAATAAAACATTAATAAATCATCTTACTGAAATGTGTCACAGAAAGAAAGAAAATAACGCTGTTTGTGACGTAGATTCAGCGATTTATGAAGGTTTTATAAACAAGAATGATAGATCGTTGTGTAACCAGATTTTGAAGAAGAAGCCTGAGCAGCTTATTTCCTGGAAGCCCTCATTCGATGATCAAAGACTCAACACCATTTACCCACGTTATCTGGCAAGAAACTGGCCGGAGCTGCTCGATTCAGAGCAGAGTGCAGCTTGGTATAGCTTCTGTCGAGCTAGGATTATGGATGGAGACTTTGATAGTACGTTGGTGATGGATGAATTCTTGCAAATCATTGAAGCTTTATTAAATGAAGAGTTAGCAGAAGAAAAACAGCTGATTCTTAAAAAACTAGTAGAGTGGGTGTCGGAGAGTAATGACATAAGTTATTGATAAAATAATTAATCTTACCCAGAAAATCTCGACGACTGTAGAGGTCAATTAACGCATGAATTTTCATATCAAGCCATTTCATACGCTCTTTAAAAAACGTACTGAAGGATTTCGGTTCTCCGAAGCGATATGTGAAAAAGCTATCTACACCGCTGAATTTAAAAAATATCAGCCTCTGCAACTCGATGGAGATCCTGCTGTAGCGGAATACTTGCCAAATAATCAGGCAAATACAGTCTGCAATCAACTGTTAAATCAAGCTGAAGAGCGTGGAAACAATGCACGTTCTTTATTGAATGCTTACGGGCTAGAGCCAGGAACTGATCTTAAAGAATACTGGAGACAAGTAGAACAATGGTTGCCCAGCTTGTGTGAACAAAGCCAGGAACCAGAACACCTAAAGCTCGATGTAGCGCGTCGACCTTTACGCCCAATGGCACAAGCGTTTATATTTGATCTAGCATTTGCCTATGCACAAACATTACTTGAAATGCAAATCGGATTACGTTTTCGTTGTGCCGATAAAAGCCTAATTCCTCCCAATGCAAAAGGCTTACCCGCTTTCCCAGTCATTGTGGATACTAATGATAAGGTGCGTCTATATCCTGGCTCTCTTCTTCAGTGGGTAGGAGTCAATGCCATGGCTGGTCAGCAGAGTAATGGACTAGTACTAGGAATCAGAGGGCTAGAACATCCCTCAGAAGATCTTTCGCCACATGAGATAACATACCAATGGGTTGATGCTGTGTACAAAAACAAGGGGAGACTTCCAACTGTAGAAGAACTCGCTGACTTTGCGATGGATTATGGCTGGCATGCAGATGATGTCCCACAAGAATTGATTGAGCGAATTGAACAAAATTCACACTAATCGCAAAATAAAACCTGTGTTGGAGTACAGATAACCAGTAATGATGATTTTACTGTGCGGATAAGCCACCCTCAGAGCGTCATCAATAAAAACAGTATGCACGAGAATCATTCATTAAATTCTATTGACTGGTAGCAAGCTGTTCATTACTGTGCATGGAAACAAGCCATTGCACTCACTACTAAACCTAAAGGATGAAGATTTGCAATATCTATATCTGGCCATAGCCATTCTTGCAGAGGTAACTGCTGCAACTGCACTAAAAGCATCAGCTGAATTTACTAAAGTTATTCCCAGCATTGTTGTTGCCCTTGGTTATGGGGTGTCTTTCTTTTTTATGACACTGGTATTAAGAACCATGCCCATTGGTATTACATACGCGGTCTGGTCAGGTGTGGGCATTATTCTGGTGGCGATTGCTGGAGCTGTGCTCTATAACCAAGTTCCTGATCTGCCAGCGATTCTTGGTATGTTATTGATTGTTATTGGTGTCGCAGTCATCTTTATATTTTCAAAATCAGTTGGTCAATAGACTCCTCTAACCCCTTATCTAGACAACATCATGCAAATTCAATGGTACCCAGGCCACATGTACAAGGCCAATAAAGAGTTCAAACAGATCTTACCCAAGATCGATATTATTATTGAAATTCTTGATGCACGTATTCCTTATAGCAGTGAAAACCCATTGGTAGCTGAGCTGCGGGGCGATAAACCTTGTATTAAAGTGCTGAATAAAAGCGACCTTGCTGATGCCGCGCTAACAGAGCAATGGCAACAATACTGGGAACAGCAACTTAATATCAAATCTCTTTCGGTGCATCGTGAAGATCCGCAAAAGGTTATGGGGATCACTGGCTTGTGTAAAAAACTGGTAAAAGAGAAGCAGGGCGGTGAGATTGCAATCAATGCCATGATTATGGGAATTCCTAATGTGGGCAAATCAACGCTGATAAATATTCTTGCAGGCAGAATGATCGCCAAAACAGGCAATGAGCCAGCGGTCACTAAAAGGCAACAACGCATTGATTTAAAAAATGGCGTGGTATTGCTCGATACGCCTGGCGTGCTATGGCCGAATATTGAGAATCCTCATAGCGGCTATCGCCTGGCAGCGACAGGAGCGATCAAAGATACTGCAATCTCCTATGAAGATGTGGCGTTTTATCTAGCAGAGCGACTGATTAAAACCTACCCTGAGCGCTTAAAAGAACGCTTTGAAATTACCGACCTCCCAGAAGAAGAATATGACTTCCTGCAAATGGTCGGTGCAAAAAGAGGCTGTTTGCGTGCTGGTGGTGATGTACAGCTTGAAAAAGTGTGTAAGATTTTAGTTGCAGAATATCGCGCTGGAATGCTGGGGGCCATCACTCTGGAAACACCTGAAATGATGGAAAAAGAGAAAAAGCAGGTTGAAATTGTTCGTGCAAAGAAAGAAGCAAGAAAAGCAGAGCGAGAGAAAAAACGTGGCAAGAAAAGGCGCAGGTAATCCATCATGAGTGATCAGCCCGAAAAGCAGCCTATGCAAAGGCAGCAAGTTAGCTTCAAAACTATTGATGAGAATAGCGCAGGTCAACGTATTGATAATTTTCTTATGCGTGAACTGAAAAATGTCCCGCGTAGCTATGTTTACCGCATTATTCGTAAAGGCGAAGTACGGGTGAATAAGAAGCGTGTAAAAGCACCCCGAAAACTTGCCTTCGGCGATATTGTTCGTATTCCTCCTGTGTACATTAAAGAAATTGATGTAAACGCCGCCAGCGCGGGGCTGCTGCGCCAGATTGAATCAGCCATTGTACTTGAAGATGATGATTTGCTGTTTATTAATAAACCTACAGGGTTAGCCGTTCACGGTGGTAGTAATATCCCTGTCGGTTTGATTGAAGCAATGCGCCAGTTACGACCTGACATGCCCTATATTGAATTGGCTCACAGGTTAGATCGGAGTACTAGCGGCTTGGTGATGCTCGCTAAAAACCGTCAGGCTTTACAGGATTTGCATCAGCTGTTTAACACGGGCGGTATTGATAAACGCTATATGACCATGGTTGCAGGTCAATGGCAGGGCGGTACACGACATATAAAAAATCAGCTGGTTCATGAGCGAGGCAGCCGTCAGAAAGTACAGGTGAAAGAAGGAGGTAAAGATGCTGAAAGTATCTTTACGCCGCTTCAATCTCTGGGAGATATGACCTTATTGGAAGTACAGTTATTAACAGGCAGAATGCATCAAATCCGCGCCCAGCTAGCACACCTTGGGTTGCCTATCATAGGTGATGATAACTATGGTGACTTTGCCCTCAATAAAAAGTATAAAAAGTCAGCAGGTATAAAGCGCTTGTTCCTGCATTCATACCGTGTAAAATGCCGCTTACCCACATCGGGGCAGCTTTATGATGTGGAGATTCCTTTGGCTGATGATTTAATCCATGTGCTTGAAAAAAACAATGAGTAACCGTTATAACCTATTGATCTTCGACTGGGACGGTACGCTGATGGATTCAGGTGCGCATATTACTAGTTGCATGCAATCCGCGATTACTGAGCTTGAATTGCCAACACGTACTGATACACAGATTAGTAATATTATTGGTTTGGGGTTGGAAGAAGCCGTACTCGATTTATATCCGCAGGCTGATAACAAATTTATTGTTACGCTTGCTGAAACTTTTAGAGAATACTTTCTCTTTAAAGATAAGACACCTAGCCCACTATTTGAAGGTGCTGCTGAAACATTGAAACAGCTCAAGCAACAAGGTTACGATCTTGCTGTCGCAACGGGAAAATCACGGCGTGGTTTAGATAAAGTATTACAAGAAACTGGGTTTGGTGAGTATTTCCCCATTACCCGCTGTGCTGATGAGACATTCTCAAAACCACACCCACAAATGCTGGAAGAGATATTAACGGATTATAATATCAATGCAGATCAAGCTTTAATGATTGGTGATAGTGAATATGACCTGCACATGGCAAATAATGCCAATATGGATAGTTTAGCCGTCAGTTTTGGAGTGCATGATCTACCAAGGCTACTTGAACAAAAACCTTTAGGGCACGTGGATGCGCTAAAAGAAATACCTGAATGGTTAGAAAATTATGAATAGTTATGAAACAAGTGCGGTAAAAGCTCTTGAAAATATTGCTTTGGAAAATCTTACTGAGCAAAGACGAGCAAGACGCTGGAGTATCTTTTTCAAGATTGCCTTCTTTTTAATGGGGCTGTTATTCTTGTTGACTCTCTTTGGCGGCTTGGCGGCGACACAGAGTAAGCGCCTTATTTCAGCCTCAGAATTTACCGCTGTGGTTGATGTTAAAGGCGTGATCATGGATGGCTCAGATGCTGGGTTTACAGCAGTGAGCGAAGCGCTTAATGAAGCTTTTGATGATTCGCGAACCAAGGGTGTCATCTTGCGTATCAACAGTCCTGGCGGAAGCGCAGTACAGTCTGCCATGGTCTACGATGAGATTAAGCGGTTGCGTAAAGAGCATGAAGATATTCCTGTGTACGCGGTTATTCAAGATGTAGGCGCTTCAGGTGGTTATTACATTGCAGCAGCAGCCGATGAAATATATGCCAATAAATCCAGTATCGTAGGCTCTATTGGTGTGCGTATGGATAGTTATGGTGTGATTGAAGCAGCGAAAAAGCTTGGCATTGAAAGCCGCTTAGTAACCGCGGGTGAGCATAAAGCTATTCTAGATCCCTTCCAGCCTATCTCTGATGTTGAAAGGGCGCACTTAAAGCAGCTTCTTGAAAGCACTCACCAGCAATTTATTGGTGCGGTAAAGGAAGGGCGTGGTGAGAGATTGAAGGAAAACCCTGATCTCTTTAGCGGGCTTTTCTGGACAGGGGAAGATGCGGCTGGACTAGGCTTGATTGATGGCTTCTTAACGGTATCGCAAGTGGCTAAAGATAAAATTGATGCTGAAGAATTGATTGAGTTTACACCTGAAAAGAGTTTGATCGAAAAGCTTTCAGGAAATGTAGGCTCACAGATTAATCAGTCTTTGGTTGAATCGCGGTTATTACACGGCTTGATGTATTGAGGTTTATAGCGCTATGAAACACTACTTGTTACTTACCATCAGTATTATTTTATCCCTCTCTCTTATCTCGTGCGGAGGTGGGGGCGGTGGAACAGATAATACTGGTGGGACAAATGATACTGGTGGAACAGATGGTACTGGTGGAACAGATGATACTGGTGGAACAGGTGGTAATGTAAACATTAGTTCTATGAGTTTTACCCCTGTAGCAATTGCTGCTTCTGATCATGAGAAGAAACAAATGCGCGTGTCACCAAAGCTTACTATTACCTATAGCGACCAAACAACGGGCGTGTTTGATCTTCGTTATAAAACGTTATTGCGTTCAGGTGACACTATCAGCGGGCAGCATGCATTTGGAACGATTATTGATAAAGATGGAAGTGCATTAACTGAGGGTGGCTCCCCCATTATTAGCCCAAATGAAGATTCTAATTCTATTCTTACCGTCGGCAATAAACATTGGCTCGTGACACATTTTGAGACCATTCCAGGTGCTTTATATCAAACAGAAATAAAAAGATCGGGAGCGAACTTACAAGCTATATCAACAAAGCCTGTTGACTTTAAAGAGCTAGCAGGTACGGCAATTAACTGCGCAGGTTCAAAATCAAGCTGGAATACCCATCTAGGGGGCGAAGAACTATATTATCTAAATAGTCGTGATGCTGACCTGAACTCACCTTTTTATCAATCATGCGGAACAGATAATACGACGATATTAGCTACTAATGATGCTGGGGAGGATAGTAATTTCTGTAGCTATATTAATCGCCTACAGCGTTACTTACACGATGATACGATTGATGTAAGGAATGGTTATAACGGTGATGTTTTTATGCCGTATAACTATGGTTACATTATTGAAGTAGCCATTAAAGATAATGGTTCGCCAGATATCGCTAGGCACTATGTAACAGGAAAATATACACCAGAGCTTGCTATAAGTATGCCTGATGGAAAAACCTTGTATATGTCTGATGATGGTTCTGCGAAGGGGTTCTACAAGTTTGTCTCAGATAGTAAAATAACAGGCTTCCAGAAGAACTGGAGTGGAACGCTTTATATTGCCAAATTCATCCAACAGGCTGCAATAAAAGGTGGTGAGTTTGATATTCAATGGATTGAACTAGGTCATGCTTCCGATAATGAGATAAAAGCCCTGATTAATACAAAAATGAAGCTGACGGATATTTTTGACATTACCGCTTTCATCGATAACAAATGTCAGTCAGGTTTTAAGAAAGTCTATACTGATGGTAAAGCCTCATGCCTAAAGCTTAAAGTGGGTAAAGAAAAACAAGCAGCTTTTCTGGAAACCCGAAAATATGGTGCGTATTTAGGCGGAACAACAGAGCTTAGAAAAGAAGAAGGCATCACTTACGATGTGGATAAAAATGTTGTTTACCTTGCGATCAGCACGATTGGTAAATCCATGAAGGACAATTACCAAGGCCGTGAAGCAGCCAATCATATCCGCCTTGCATCAAATGATTGTGGTGCAGTCTATGAGCTTACGCTGGATGCTAACTACAATGCCACCAAGATGAAGGCTTTGGTGATGGGGCAGCCACTACAAGTAGGTGCAACGCATGCAGATCAGTTTGCCTGTCACCCCAATAAAATTGCTAACCCAGATAATATTAATTATATCGGCGCTAATCAGTTATTAATTGGTGAGGATACCTCTTCTCATGTCAATAACTACCTATGGGTACTAGACACGCAGAGCAAGCAGCTGACTCGCATTGCCTCGTTGCCCATTGGCTCAGAAGTGACAGGGCTTGCTAATGCAGAAATAGGTACCAAGTCCTCAATTTTTGTCAACATCCAGCATCCTTTTGCTGAAAACCCAGAAAATGCCGAAGAAAATAAGCCAAATAGTGCGCTAATAAATAATGCCAGTTTGGATGATAAAAAAGGTTCTGTAGGCTATATAGATGGGCTTCCAATAGGTGTTTTTCATTAATGAGTATACAAGCGCCTATTCATGATAATGAAGCATTTACAGTGGGAAAAATAGTCTGTGTTGGGCGTAATTATGTTGAGCATATTAAGGAATTAAACAATGATATTCCTGATGAGATTGTTTTCTTTCTAAAACCAGCCTCTGCAATATCAAATACCTTATATGCCTATAAAGATGAACCCTTGCACTATGAGGCAGAGCTATGTTTTCTCGTTGAAAATGGGCGCTTTGTCGCGGTTGCAGCAGGGCTAGATATTACCAAAAGAGCCTTGCAAAGTAGTCTAAAAGAAAAAGGGTTGCCATGGGAAAGAGCTAAAGCGTTCGATGGTTCTGCCCTGTTTAGTCCTTTTGTATCTATTGAAAAAGTAACAGAAAACCTAATGATTGAACTAGAAATCGATAGACAACAGGTTCAATCAGGCGGTGTATCACTGATGATTCACAAACCAGATGATATTCTCGCTGAGCTATCGACTTTTATGAGCCTAAATGATGGTGATATTGTCATGACGGGAACGCCTAAAGGTGTGGGGGTGATTGAAAAAGGTGCTATTTTTAATGCTAAGGTTATTCAAGGGGATCATGTGTTAACTACTATCAAGTGGGTGGCGAAATAAGGGGTTGTAAAGAATAGGAAAAGGTTCTTTCACGCCCTTCGACGCTGCTTGAAAGTTACTTTAATGACAATAACTTATGGGCAATTAATAGAGTATCAGAATGCACTGTTGATGTTGTTTAGAGCTGGGATCTCATGTAGGGTGTTTATTTTGTAGCGATAATGCGGATATCGAGAACGGATTGAAAAATTTTAAAATTGGCAATAGGTTTGTGCATTTTATGTGGGAGTGAACCAAGTATTTTTTCCAGAATTTTTACAGGGAAAACAGGAATAGTAATATATAAGCCTTTTGCACCAATGGTAACTTGAGTTTTTGAAAACCCAACTTCTTTGAACAAAGTGTCTAACTCAGTTGTTGTATATTCTTTTAAATGAAAACAGGTTGCTTCATTATCAAAACTTTCTGAAACATCATGAGGACCATTTAACCGATTAGGTGTTTGACAGTAGTAAATACCATCTTTAGCTAATGCTTTATAGATATTTTTCAGTTGGTTTTTTGCATCATCAGGATGTAAGTGTTCCATAAGCTGGTTGGAATAAATAACATGTGCACTACCAAGCCCAACTGGAATACTTGTGCCATTGGTTAATACCAGCTTAAAGTTATCAGGCGTTTGCTGACCTGAGGTAATAACTTCACTAACATCAATAGCGGTAACACTCTTTACATGGTCACATATCATAAAAGAAAGCCCACAATCTCCAGCGCCAATTTCAATAAAAGAGCTATTTTTATTAAGATATTTTTTTAGGGATTCGACTTCATCACTGATCTCTTTCTGCCTTTCTTCAGAAGAGTGTTTTTCAATCATCATCGGGTGTAAAGGAACGCGGCGAAATAGCTCATCATATAACTTTCCATACAATTGGGTTCTTTCTTCAGTTGTTGCATTAAATAGTTGAGCAGCAAGTGCTTTTTCTATTTCATAGTGTTCTTGTAGATTGTAAACTTTTTCTGTAGATGTTGGCCCCATGGTGTCTCCATATGATAATGTCTAGTAACAGTGTAGATTGGTTGCAAACTCTGATAGAAATAGTTAACACTTATTTCTAATATATTGTTTTCATGATTATAGTGCATGTTGCAGGTTCGTCTATGATTTTATAATATTAGTATTATAAATAACTGTATATTTCATTGAGCCACGAGTCTTTATACAAGCAACAGCTTTAACTGATCGTTTGTTTCTATCTATTTTAATTTGACAATATATTGTGCCCCAGAGACGTTTTTTATTTAATTCAGCCATGAACAGATCACTATGAATCAGGAACTATTGACAGTTACCAACATTATCGTAGCTATTACCAGCATAATTTCGCTTATCTTGATGCAGAATCAAGCAGGTAAATCACTACTGATCTTTCATCCCGTTACAATAAGAGAAAAAAATCAGTGGTATCGCTTTCTTACATCGGGCTTCATTCATGCGGATATGATGCACCTTGCCATTAATATGTTTGTCTTGTGGTCCTTTGGCAATGTGATTGAGGCTTATTTATATCCTCAGTTTTTGGGTGAGTTTAGTACGGTAAAATACTTACTGCTCTATTTTGGTGGGATTATTGTATCGTCTATTCCAAGTTATTTACGCCATCTTAAAAATTCTGACTATGCCGCTTTAGGAGCATCGGGTGGAGTGTCGGCAGTTGTGTTCGCAGTTATCCTTTTTGCACCTTGGCAGAATTTATATTTATACGGTGTGATTGCGATACCTCAGATTGTAGCGGGTGTAGGTTATCTTGTTTATTCTTGGTACAAAGACAAACGTGCTACGGATAATATAGGGCACATGGCACATTTGACAGGAGCAGCATGGGGATTCTTATTTACAGGGGTGATGAATATTGATCTATTTAGCCGATTTATTCAGAAAACACTCGTAGGGCCTGCATGGTTGTAGGCTTGTTCAGTTTAATATGTAGAGTGAAATGACCGTTGTCGTTTAAGACAGGTTAACTCGGCACATATTTCCCATAAGACTCTCTATCCATATCAATAACTTCCACCGTAATAACAGAGGCAGGAATGGATATTTTCTCTAAGCCCGCTAGAATTATTTGAGAGAATCGTTTTTTATTTTCTGTATCCCTTCCTGACTTAATGCGCGCTTGAATATGGATATAAGGGTTATTTTCGCCAGCATGGGTATGATTGCAGAATGAATAAGCGCGGGTTTTGATCTGACTAGCTTTGAATATACCGCTTTCTGAAACTGACTGATGGATAGCTTGCAAGATGGAGCTGATTTCTACGTTATCAGCCAAACTTTCTTCGTATTCAACAATAATATGGGGCATTCGTTTATCCTTGTAGGAATGACTGATAAGGCATTATATTGATACTGTCGGCATAGATGCTTGAAATATAGCCCTTTATGCGACCTGCTTCAATGATGTCACTTGTTGAGGCTCAAGTGGTCTGTGAAAGTAATATCCCTGAATTGTTGTACAGGCATTTTCTGTGAGAAATTGTAACTGTTCATAGGTTTCAACCCCTTCTGCCACGATATCCAACTTTAAAGAATGTCCGAGTTGAATAATAGTTTTAACCAGTGCCATATCATTTTTATCATGGGGAAGCCCTGCGATGAATGACTGATCTATTTTTATGGTAGTAATCGGCAGTTTCTTTAAATAACTGAGTGATGAATAGCCCGTTCCAAAATCATCAATAGATATTTTCATTCCCTGTTCACGTATTCTTTCTAACTCGTTTATGGTTGCAGGTGACATATCAAACAACGCTCTTTCTATTAACTCAATACCAAATAGCGATGAATTTAAACCATACACTTTCACCCTTTCCTGTAAGAATTGTAATAAATTAATAAATATAGATTTATTACCTGATAGATTAATATTGATACGAATGTTATCGATACCTTCATTATTCCACTTAAGTTGTTGCTTACAGGCTTCTTCGATCACAAACATATTTATCTTTTCAACAATATTTGTTTTTTCTGCGACTGGGATAAATTCAGCAGGTGAAATGGTTTCACCCTTTTTGGTAATCCAACGGAGTAAAACTTCGCATTCTTTTATATCGTTGTTTTCTAGATTTAATAAGGGTTGGTAGAGCAAAAATAGCTCTTTGTGAGCATTGTCTTCTTTTAGAATACTATTGAGCTTGTAGGATATTTCATGCTCTCTTTGTAGCCTTTTACTGGTATTTTCAGAGAAATATTTATAACAATTTCTTCCTGATTCTTTTGCGCTATACATGGCAATATCGGCATGTTTTAGAAGTTCTTTGGCATCACTTGGCTTTGCTTTTTTACTATTATAACAAGCGCCTATGCTGGCTGTAATAAAGACCTCGCTGTTACCAATCTGTAAAGAAGTATCGAGTTTTTTTGATAACATATTTGTAAATGCAATGGCTTCTTTTTTTGAATTTATGCTTCTTAATAACAGCACAAATTCATCACCACCAAATCGTGATAGTTTGTCTTCTGGCTCAATGCTGCTTGATAAAACACTAGAGAAATATTGTAAGAGTTCATCACCTATATCATGTCCATAGTTATCATTGATACTTTTAAAATAATCAATATCAATAAACATCAGTGCAAAAGGTCTATGCGGATCATTTATCAATGTATGATTAATGGTATCGAGTAAAGCTGTTCTATTAGGTAATTTTGTTAAGGCATCTGTTCGTGCCAAATAATCTAGTTTACTGGTGCTTACTTGCTGGTGCTTGATGATAGAAATGGCCAATAAAAAGCTGATTAGGATGCTCACTACATCAAAAAATATAATTAACGTTTCTGTCGCAGACTTACTTAATTGCGCAGCGTCAAAGACATCTTGAGAATAAGTAAACTGGTATAACTCAAGCTCGTTTGTCTTTGTGAAGTATACAACCTGACGGGGTAAAACATCTTTAAGGAAAACTTCCTTAGCCTTATTCTTTTCATCATTTAAAAGAAGTGCATAAATACTATACTGCAAAGGACCATTAACGGTTGATATCTCATCTAGCTCTGTTAATAAAGTAATTATTTTGGTGTTATCTTTGTTTTGACCTTCTAGTGTATTCCTAAGTTGAACGTAATCTGTAGCGAGGTCATGGAGTTCTATATTCAATCCATCTGCTTCAAAGATATCATCGCTATGCAACATTTTATTAAGGATAATTGTTCTTTCTAAAATGGTATGAGACATGAGCCTTAGTAGGCGGATATTACTGGTTTGGTGCTCAGCTTCGTGAATAATGATTTCTGAGTTTGCAGTGAACTGGCTTGTTGCTATGACTGATCGAAGAATCATCAAAATAATAATCACCCCCAGCCCAATGGGGAGCATATATTTATTACCAGAAAGAATATTTTTTAGAAAAATCATTATTTAGTATAGATTAATTTATATGTCACCATAACTTATTTCTATTGTTTGTCAGTGGTTATAGAGAATACTGCATTCCATTTATTGAGTATTTATACTTATAAATATTTGTATGTTGTTGGAGATATAGACGCTAACCCCCCAATCTACTGCCATCTTTAATTATTTGATTCTGCAAATATAGGTAACAAAACAAGGATGATTAAGGTGTATTATCTCTAGATTCTTTTTGTGTTGAAAACATCAAAAAAGTTAACATAGGTTAAGATCTCTTTGCAATTTAAGCTATATACTGAAAATATCTGTTAAATGTTGATGTACATCAAATAAAACAATTGATACAGATCAGACTGTACTATAGTTAAAATAGAGGGAAGATCATATTGACTGAAGAAAAGTCTAAAGCAACATTCTCAATGCAACGTCGCCAATTCTTTACTGGCAGACTACGAGCACGTGATCGTAAGACTGGCTCGTCAGACATTTCTTCAATACTACCCTTACGACCACCTTGGGCTATTCCTGAATCTCTTTTTGACCAAGCATGCACACATTGTGGCGACTGCATCTCTGGCTGTCCCACGCAAATTTTGTCATTTGGCAGCGGACGTTTACCCATTATTGATTTCATGCTTGGTGAGTGTACCTTCTGCGGCAAGTGTGAAGCGGCTTGTAAAGCAAATGCATTAACAAAGATAGGCAATCAGTATGCATGGAATCTAACCATTGCCATCAGTGAAAAATGCCTATCAGTACAGCGTATTACTTGCCGAAGTTGCGGTGATATGTGTGAGTCTGAAGCCATAAGGTTTCAGTTAGAAATCGGTGGAAAAGCCACACCGCATGTCAATACACAGAAATGTACAGGTTGTGGTGCGTGTATTGCACCGTGCCCCGTCAATGCCATTCAAATCAACAGGAAAGCCGCCTAATGACCATTTGCAGCCTAGTCTTACAAGCCATTCCCAAGCATATCGATACAGTAACCCGTGCACTAGGTGCAATGGAAGGTATTGAAATCCATGCGCAGACTGATCATGGGAAACTGATTGTTAGTATTGATCATCCTAGCCGCTCGCATTGCAGCGAAATGATGACGAATATGACACATATTGAAGGAGTGATGAGTACATCCCTTGTCTTTGAATATCAAGAAGATCTAGAGCCCCCAGAGCAGATGACGTCTGTTACAACAGTACCGCCGCCCCAAACGCAGATAGGAGATAGAATATGAAATTATCAAGACGCGAGTTTATAAAATCACAAGCCGTTATGGCCGCTGCAACAACAGCAGGGGTTGCGCTGCCACTCACACAGGTAGCGTATGCCGAGAGTGATGACGAAGATGAGGATATTCGTTGGGATAAAATCCCTTGTCGTTTTTGTGGAACGGGTTGTAGCGTATTGGCAGGCACACGCAAGGGGCGCATTGTAGCGACTCAAGGTGACCCTGATTCTCCTGTTAATAAAGGGCTAAACTGCATTAAAGGTTATTTCCTGTCGAAAATTATGTATGGAGAAGATCGTGTTACTCAGCCTCTATTGCGAATGACAGATGGCAAACATGATAAAGAAGGTGAGTTCACGCCCATTTCCTGGGATAAAGCCTTTGATGTAATGGCAGAAAAATGGAAGGCGTCACTAAAAGCAAAAGGCCCAACCTCGGTGGGTATGTTTGGCTCAGGGCAGTGGACAATCTGGGAAGGCTATGCGGCGTCTAAGTTTATCAAAGCAGGATTGCGTTCCAATAACCTTGATCCCAACGCCCGACATTGCATGGCATCCGCTGTGGGTGGTTTTATGCGTGCTTTTGGTATTGATGAACCCATGGGCTGTTATGACGATTTTGAACAGGGACAAGTGTTTGTATTATGGGGGGCGAATATGGCAGAGATGCATCCTATTCTCTGGTCACGCCTTGCTGATACGCGCTTAACAAAGGAAGGCTCAGAAGTGCATGTGCTTTCTACTTATAAGCATCGTAGCTTTGAGTTGGCAGACAATGGCATGATTTTTGAGCCACAAACCGATCTGATTATTGCTAATTACATTGCTAACTACATTATTCAAAATAAGGCTTACGATAAAGAATTTCTTAAAAACCACGTCAATATCAAAAAGACAGCAACTGATATTGGCTATGGATTACGCCCCGAACATCCTAAAGAGAAAGCTGCTAAAAATAGAGGCAAGGGCAAGCTTTCAGGCATGACGTTTGATGAATATGCAGAGGCAGTTTCAAAATATACATTAGAGTATTCCTCTGAAAAATCAAAAGTCCCTGCCTATCAACTTGAGTGTCTTGCCAAGGTGTATGCAGACCCTAAGAAAAAGGTGATGTCGTTGTGGACTATGGGCATGAATCAACATACTCGTGGTGTGTGGATGAATGGTCTTGTTTACAATATTCATTTATTAATGGGTAAGATTTCCGAGCCTGGTAACAGCCCGTTTTCATTGACAGGTCAGCCTTCAGCCTGTGGTACGGCGCGTGAAGTAGGTACGTTCTCGCATCGCTTACCCTCAGATATGGTGGTAAAGAATCCTGAGCATCGCAAATTAGCAGAAAAAATCTGGAAACTCCCAGAAGGCACGATTAATCCTAAGCCAGGTTTTCATGCGGTGATGATGCAGCGGAAGCTGAAAGACAAAGTGATGAATTGTTATTGGCAAATGTGTAATAACAATATGCAGGCTGGTCCAAACATCAATGATGAAATGTTGCCAGGCTGGAAAGCTGAAGAAAACTTTATCACCGTGTCTGATCCTTACCCAACGGTCTCAGCTGTTTCAGCTGATCTTATTTTACCGACCGCAATGTGGGCGGAAAAAGAAGGGGCCGTGGGTAATGCTGAGCGTCGCACACAGTTTTGGCGTCAGCAAGTTGATGCACCTGGTATGTCTAAATCTGATTTATGGCAAATCATGGAATTCTCTAAGCGCTTTACGGTAGAAGAAGCCTGGGGAAAAGAGCAGGCTGCCAAGATGCCAGAGTACGCTGGGAAAACATTGTTTGATGTGTTGTTTGAGAACGGAGCGGTTAACGAGTTCGCTTATAAAGACGGCGATATTAAAGATGATGACGATAACGTCTATAAGAATGATGAAGCCAAAGACTTTGGCTTTTATGCTCAAAAAGGCTTATTTGAAGAATACCGCCGTTTTCAACAAGAAGGTCATAAGGGCCATGAGCAAGCACCTTTTGATGAATACCATAAAGTGCGCGGCATGCGCTGGCCTGTGGTTGATGGTAAGGAAACCTTATGGCGTTTCCGTGAAGGCTATGATCCCCATGTAAAGCATTACAAGCCTGATGCCAAAAAGGGCGAAGTGTATTTCTACGGTAAGAAAGACGGCAAGGCTAATTTAATTTTTGCGCCTTATGAAGCACCACCTGAGGTGCCGAATGAAGAATATGATCTATGGCTGTGTACAGGCCGTGTGCTAGAACATTGGCATTCAGGCTCGATGACTCAGCGTGTGCCTGAGCTTAATCGTGCGGTACCAGAGGCATTGGTTTATATGAATCCAAATGATGCCCGTAAGCGCGGTTTCCAGAATGGTTCTAAGGTTAAGATCATTAGCCCACGGGGTGAGATTGTAACGCGGGTTAATGTGCGTGGGCGGAATAAGCCACCTAAAGGGCTGGTGTTTCTTCCGTGGTTTGATGCAACCCGATTAGTCAATAAACTCATGTTGGACACGACTGATCCGTTGTCTAAAGAAACGGATTATAAAAAGTGCCCTGTTAAAATTATGAAAGCCTAGCGCGTAGTCAGGCGATGGCAGTGATAAACAACAGAAACCGACGTGATTTTTTGCTGAAGTCAGTGAAAACAGCCTGTGCCGTTAGCATGGTAGGTGTTGGTATTGCGCTGTATTCACGTCAGGCAAACAGTATGCCTGCGCTAGCTATTCGTCCACCTAGTGCATTGCCAGAAGATGAATTTATTTCGCGTTGTGTACGTTGTGGCTTATGTGTTCGTGATTGTCCTTACGACATTTTAAGTTTGGCAAAGCTGGGGGAGGGTGTTCCTGTAGGGACGCCTTATTACACTGCCCGAACAGGGCCGTGTGAAATGTGTGACGACATTCCCTGTGTGCCTGCTTGCCCTACAGGTGCGCTTGATCATCAGCTTACCGATATTAATAAGGCAAAAATGGGGCTGGCTGTGCTAGTCGATCAGGAAGAGTGCATTGCCTTTCAGGGCTTGCGCTGTGAGGTCTGCTTTAATGTTTGCCCGCTTCGTGGCGAGGCGATCACGCTGGAATATCGCCATAATGAGCGCAGTGGTAAACATGCTTTGCTTATTCCCATTGTGCATTCGGGATCTTGTACGGGCTGTGGTTTGTGTGAAGAGGCTTGTGTGATGGATGAGGCGACCATTAAAGTGTTACCCATGCATTTGGCAAAAGGCGAACTGGGCAAGCATTATCGTTTAGGCTGGGAGCAAAAAGAGAAAGCAGGGAAGAGCTTGGTTAGCCCAGATACGGAGCACCAGTTTAATCTGCCTGAAGGCGTTACCTATGATTATGATAAAGGCGAGATTATCTTACAACAGGATAATCAAGACAAACAAGGAACGCATCCCAAAAAAGATAAAGCTTTAGATGTTTTAAAGCGCGGTATTCAGGAGGCAAAATAATGCCAAGCCTCACACCGAATACAGACGTTAAGCAGGTAAAAAGTACAAAGAAGAGCAAATGGGCGAGACACAAGTGGCTTTTATTAAGGCGTTTAAGCCAGCTTTCAGTGCTTGCACTTTATTTACTAGGGCCGCTTGCAGGGCTTTGGTTTATTAAAGGAAACCTGTCATCAAGCTTATTGCTAGAAACCGTGCCGCTTACAGATCCTTTACTTTTCCTACAAATGCTTGCGGCAGGCGTAACATCACCGCTTTCAGAAGTGGTTATAGGAGCAGCCATCGTTAGTGTGTTTTACATGGTGGTGGGAGGGCGTGTGTATTGCTCATGGGTTTGTCCTGTCAATATGATTACTGATGCAGCCAGTGCATTAAGGTGTATCTTACGGATAAAGCTTAGTAGCCAACTTAGCTTGCAAACACGTTACTGGGTGTTGGGAATGACGTTAATTCTATCCCTCGTGACTAGCTCACTGGCCTATGAATTTATTAACCCTGTTTCTATTATTCATCGCAGCCTGATTTTTGGTATGGGGTTTGCCTTTATGATAATTCTGGGTATTTTCCTGTTTGACTTGCTGATCGCCAGCCGTGGTTGGTGCAGGCACTTATGCCCGATGGGTGCATTTTATGGCTTGTTGGGTAAATTTAGCTTTATACGTGTACGTGCCGAACAGCGAGATCATTGTACCAAAGGTTGTAATGATTGCTTTCAGGTTTGCCCAGAGCCGCAAGTCATATCACCCGCATTGCGTGGCGCGAATACGGGTGTAAGCCCCGTTATTGTATCAGGCAATTGTACTAACTGTGGTCGCTGCATTGATGTTTGCCCAGAATCAGTATTCAAGTTTGGAATACATAATCACTTTAGCTCTGCTTCGGCAATCCTAAGTAAAAAAGCATGCTGATAATACCTCATTCAACATCCGTAACAGAAAGGAGATAACCGTGAAAAAAATACTGTCTATCACTCTCATTGCACTTCTAGGCTTATTTGTTCAGCCCATTACCATGGCTGAGACTACTGCGGATGATGCCGAGTCGCCGACAAATAAAGAGTCAGATTCTGAACAAGAGGAAGCTACTGATAAAGAGTCTGAGGAAGTAGCTATAGAAGAATCAGAAATGAAGGATGAAGAATTGCCTATAAAGAAAGAAAAACTACCTGATATATTAGGTGAGAGCGTCACTGTCCAAACGCTTAGAGGGGATAATGATGTTGATGCTCTATCTGCATTGTTTCCAAATAGACGTACGATGGCAGTTGATGGCGGTATTGAAGTGGCCTTTGAAGAGCAGCCACCTGTGATACCCCATAGTATTGATAAAACGCGTATCTCACTACAAGAAAATAGCTGCTTAAAGTGTCATAGTCGTGCAGATTCAAAAGCTGAAGATGCCCCTAAACCCCCTAAAAGTCACTTTATAAAGAGAGATGGGTCACGGACGGAGAAAGTTTCTATGGGGCGATATTTCTGTACCCAATGCCATGTTCCCCAAGCGAATAAAAAACCTGTTGTTAAAAATACCTATAAGAATTAGCGCATAAGTACATGTCTCACCGCAGGCGTATATGCACTTATTTCTACTATTGATGCTTTTTGGAGAAAATCATGATGAAACAGCATAATACAAACACTCAATGTCGTCTTTCAACGTGGCAGGCAGGTTTTATCTCTTTAAAATTATTATCAGGTATCGTTCTTGGTATTTTGCTTTGGGGTGGTTTTAACTGGTCATTAGAAATGGCAAATACAGAAAGTTACTGTCTGTCTTGTCATGAAATGCAGGGTAATTCATTTGATGAATTACAGGAAACGGTTCACTACTCTAACCGTACGGGTGTACGTGCTACCTGCCCCGATTGCCATGTTCCCAAAGAGTGGTCGCACAAAGTTGTTACGAAAATATCAGCAGCGATAAGAGAGCTTCCTGCACATTGGAGTGGCAAGCTCGATACAGAAGCCAAGTTTGAAGAAAATCGCTTATCTATGGCAATGCGAGAGTGGCAGCGAATGTTTGATAGTGGTTCTAGAGAATGTAAAAACTGCCACGATGCCATGTCAATGGACTTTGCAAAGCAAGAGCCTCGTAGTTCAAAACGCCATGAGGAAGCAGCCGAAGCAGGGCAGAGCTGTATTGAGTGTCATAAAGGTATTGCGCATCATTTACCTGCGGGATGGGAAGAAGCTGCCAAGGAAGCAGGTTTGCAGAAATAATGTAAGTGCTACCGTTGTTGTCAGCTTCAGCATGGCAATATTGTAGATATCTCCATATTCCCTATGGTTTCTACAATATTGTTATACTGCTAACTTTTCTTATTACTACTAGTTTAGTCATGTCCAAACTCACTCTCTACTCCGTTGTCGAAACTCGATTTCACCCACGTATGACTCCACTTTATGAGGAATATGGTATTGAGGAGGAAGTCTTTAGCTCCATTCGAAAAGTCATGGCTAAATTAAAAAAACATCAGCCAGATTATCTAGTAGCTGATTTTGTGTATGGCTATAGCAATAATTATGCAGGAGTGAATATCAGTAATCTAGATGTGATGCTAATGGCAATGAAACGCTATTCTCCGAATACCAAAGTGATTGTGCTAGTACAAAAGAATGAGGCTGAGTATGTGGAGAAGTTACAGGATATTTATCCTCTGCATGGCGTTGTGGTGATGCCTGTAACGCCCATGGCAATGAGTAAGCTGTTGGGGGGGGAATAAGTTGTATGGGACTTAAAGCCATAAACATAGAATACCCAAAACCTATCTAAATTAACTTTGCACAGCCTCTAAAGCCGTCATGATTAATGATGGAGCAGGAGCGGAATACGGGCAAAAAAGTAGAGAGCGGAATATTAGCCAATATAACTTTAAGGTTGGTAACTCGTTGTTTATGTAGCTGAATGCTCATCGGTTGTAGCATGTTTATGTTTGTTCTTAGTCTGGAGAATAGCTGTGAATTGTATGAGTAACTCGATTACTGCGGATATTCCCCTTTAAATGCCTCTTCAATGGGGGTGTTGTCTTGTTTGCCTGTTGCCCACATTAACCCTGCTACTACATTTTCTAGCGCCCATACTGTCCAGTCTTTTTGTAGGGTTTCGGGTGGGGTTGCGATGAGTGCTTGCAGCTTTTCTTTGTCAATATATTCAAGGATGGTTGCATCGTCTTTTGTTTGCTTGAGCAGTTCTTTTGCTAGCTGTTGAAGCTCGGGTATTTGCGCCCAAGCTTGAAATTTTCCTTTTGCATATTCTGGTATAGGCTTTGGCTTCGGTTTGGGGATCGCTTGCTGTTCAGCGCTTAAAGGCCAGCCTTGTTTCCATTTCATGGTGTTTTCATGCGTAGATAATGCTGGGCTATCTCTGGTTATGATGTCTACATTTTCGAGCTTTTGTTTTATATCGTGGGGCAATATGGAGGGTGACCAGCGTTTGTCTGCTAGTGGAATCGTTACCAGTTCATCGCCACCGAGTTTTTGTATAAGGTCAAATTGTGCTTTGCCTGCTGTTTTTTCTTCGCTATTGAGGTGTACATTTGCCCAAATGATATTGATATCGTAGATCAGGCAGGGGCTTATAAATAGACCGCTATTGACGCTGAAGTAGTGTCCGAAATGATAGCGTCCTCTGCCGTCTATATAGAGCATGTCAGACATGCAGCCGCGTGGAATATCCTCGTTATCCATCTGTAGAATCGTATCTTGTATAGGGGTTGCTATGGCTTGTTTGCCTTTTTCTGTAATGAAATCGAGGCTGCCTACCTTTTGCATGTGCTGGATTATTTTATTGCTGAGGCCACTATTCAGACTTTCGTTGGGATTCTGGAAGAGATGGGTGAGTACATTGGAGCGTCCTATTTCTCCAAAGCTGCCGTTGAGCCTAACGAGCTTGGGGAAATAGCCTCTGCCTATGCCGCTCCAGTCTTTGTATCTTGCGCCTCGATTACGAAATAGTCCGCGGCTTATTCTTTGTTCTAGGGTTAGGGGTTCGTTGATGGTGTTAAACAGTGTTGTTCCTTGTTTGAGCTTGTAGCGATTGATTATATGGTCTGCTACGTTGGCATCAGGGTGAGGGTAGCGTGTGTTGCACCAGAAATTGACTTTGTCAGTATGACCTGTTGCGAGGAGTGCTGATAAAATAAGCCGACTGTCAATGCCGCCTGTGAGGTCGCTTAGGAAGTAATAGCCTGGCATTGCTTCAATGAGTGCATGGCATTTGTTTTTAAGCCTTTCGGCTGCTTCTGTTATGCATTCGTCATAGCTGTTTGTGGGCTTACATAGATAATCCCAACTGAATAATTGTTCTCTAACTAATTTACTTCCGCCTTTTAGAACGGTGCGTGGTGGTTGAAATGTGACTTCTTTAAAAGGGGTTGTTAGTGATAAGTTTAATACAGCGAATGCATTTCTTAACATACAGAGAGGATCACGTTCGAGTGGGTGACCATGTACGCTAAGGAACTCCTCTATTAATAATGCGTTGTTTGAGACGATGTATTGGCCGCCTGACTGCCAAGATGCTATGGGGTATTGGGATAGGGGATCGCAGTAGAGGGTGAATTGCTTTGCTTTTAAATCAATTTGTAAGGTGCAAAATACACCTGATACGTCATTCATTGCCTTTGCTTCTAGTGCATTGAAGATTGATTCGATGTGTTCAGCTTTGTTGTCTAACAGGGTGTGGAGGAAGGTGTTTTTATAAAAGGCATTTCCATCAAAAATATAGCTGTTGCTCTCAGTCGTTGTGAGCAGAGGGCCATGAGCGAAGAAAAAGAAGTCGTCATCACTATGAATATGTGTGTCTTTTTCAGCTTTGAAGGTAACGTGGTTTAGGAGGCTGGTTTTTAGTGTGTCTTTCTTGGTGTTGTTAAAGCCTCTGGCGATTAGGAATTCCATAGTATTTTTCTGTGAGTGTTTGTGCTTTTTATGACCAAAATTTTATAATGTCATTATAAGATTCTTTTTCTTTTATGACGCTCATATCTGAGCCGTCAATATCAGCATTGTATGCAATCACTTTGGGGAAAGGTCTGCTGCAATGCCTTGACCAAAGTGAGAAGGTGTTGGCGCCTATATCCTCTATAATAATATGATCGTTAGGGGCTAAAGTGGGTAGCGTGTAGTCATAGGCTATAAAGTCGCCTGCAAAGCATAGGGGGCCAGCAATGCTGTAGGGTTGTTGCTTTGATGATGTTTTGTTGTTGCCTGTTGAATCAAGTGCTCTGATGGTATGGCTGAGCTTTAGATCGGAATAACATTCACGTAAAAACATATCGGCGCCGACGTTGATAATGGCGATGTTTGCGTGTTCGGTGGTTTTGATTTGTTCGATACGTGATACCAGCCAGCCTGCATTGGCGTGAATAAATCTGCCGAATTCGGTGATTACTTTATATTGTTCATTGAAGAGTTCGGGGCAGGTTGCGCGTAATTTTTCAAATAAGCCTTTAATTTCATAATCAGCATCTTTGGCGTAGTTAACGGGGAATCCACCGCCAATATTGATGATCTTTATTTTGCCGCTTTGTTGGTGGTTTATTTTATTGGCAAGGTCTATGACTTTACGGATACCGTTAACGGTGTTTTGGGTGTCGGCATTTTGTGAGCCAACATGTACGTGTAGTGTGTTTACGCCTGGGTGCTCAAGCAGGGTTTGAATAATATGTTTTTGATTGCTGATTGGCTCGCCAAATTTGGAGCTGCTGGAGGAGACATTGAAGTAGTCGCCTTTGTTGTCGTTGACCAGCGGGTTTATTCTAAGACCAAGATTAAAATGAGTGGTTTCTTTGCTGTAGCGTGATAACTCGCTTAGGGAGTTTACATTGATATTTCCACCCTGAAAGTTTTTGTTTAGGTCGTTAATGTCTGCGGGCCTAATAGCGGGTGAATCTAGCACGATTTTAGCGGTGTCGATTTGGGTGTTTAATGCGAGGTAAAGCTCGCTTATTGAGGCGCATTCGAAGCCTGACCCTGCACTTTTTAGGTGTTTAAGAATACCTGTGAGTGGGTTGGTTTTAATGGCGGTAGCTTGCAGGAAATAGGAGGGTAGGATAGCGCGTAGGCTGTTTAGCCTGTCACTGATAATGGATGTGTCGATAAAGATTACAGAGTCATCATCTTCGGTGATTAGTTTTTTATCAATGGCGAGTTGATAGTAGTGACTAAATTGGTCTTCGGTGATTTTTTTCAAAACAGTTCTTCCACCCTTTTATAGATTGTATTGATAATTTCTTTATCGAGGGATAGATCGACATCATGCTCGATCAGCTGCCGTATTTCATAGGAGCCTAGCGCTACTCTTAGGAATGATTTGTTGCCATAGGATACGGGTTGTCCCATGAGGATTTTATTGTATTTTCCTAGGTTTTCGTGGGTGCCTGTGCTGATGGCTTCGTAGATTGACCAGAGTTGTTTGTAGTCTAAATATTTGTTGTTTTTGTCTTTGATTCTGAAGGAGATGATGGATTTATTGGTTTCATCGGTGCCAGGCATAATGGTGAATCTGTCGCTATGCTTGATGAGCTCTTCGTTGATGGATTCATTCCATTTTATGATGAGTTTGTAGAGCGTTGTGTTATTAACGGTTGAGAGCTGGGTCATTTCATAGATGGCTGCGTGCCATCGGAGCAGTAGACCTTTGTTTTGATGATCTGGGAAGTTGTTTCTTATTTTTTCTAAGCTTTCTGGGAAGTCGTGTTTGGTGAAGACTTTGTGATAGGAGTCGACAATGGTATTTTCCGAGGCTTTTAGCTTTTTAACCAGTGTCATAGGGACGAGTAAAGCACCGCAAAAGGGTGGAGATTGGTAGAATTTAGAGCCTGTGATCATTATGCAGCAGGAGAGATCGAGGAGCTTTTTGATCAGTGATGAGGTGACGCGTGCTTGACAAATATCGATCACAAACAGTACGTCATCATTGAATTTGGGGATGATGTCGAGGTTGTCTTCAATGCCTGATTTGCTGCCGATCACGAGGTTGCAAATAACGGAGTGACCTTGTTTTAGTCGCTCGGTTATGACTTCGGAGATGCGTTGATCATGATCGTTAATTAAGCCGTTGGGGTCTCTGGCGGGGAAGTCTATCTTTTCTACATCTAGTGCGTGATCAATGGTTGCGCCGATTTCTGTGGGGTTGCCGTATTGATTGAGGTCGAAATAGTATTTGCCTTTGGAGGCAAGCTGAGAGCCTGAGCCTAGTTCTTCGGGGCAGGTGACGAGGTTGCTGATGGTTTTATCAGGGCAGATGATTTTGGAGAATATCAGTGGAAAATAACAAAGATCACTGCCTGAAGGCCCATAGAAGATTTCAAAATTATCTTGTTCGCCTTTGTTGATGAGTGATTTTAGTTGTGAGGTTTGTCTGCTTTTATTGGTTTCAAAGTTTTCGGTGTTGAGTTTACTTAGAAATTCACTGGTGCTAAAGAAGGCTTCAGGTGTGAAGGGGGAGCAGGTGCAGCTACCACGGTTGATGATGTTTTCATAGGCGGTGGGTGAGATGAAATATTTGTTTAGATTATTTGCGTTCTTGCTGAGCCTGCCATCACCGCCGCTATTGATAAGCGTATCAAGTTCCTGCCTGAGTGCTTTGGGCACGTGTTTTTTATCAGTATCAAGCTGTGTTGAATATTCTTTGTAGTTCATGGGATTCTTGTTGTGTGACTTGGTATGAAGGTATAGGAGAAAAGTGGGGCTTTTTCCAGTTATTTTTTCGGTTAGTTGTAGGGCTGTGAGTCAGTTGGCCTTGTTAGGATACGAGTATATTTTTCTCGACTAAAGAGTTGATATGGGTGATATTTTAGCGGAGCCTGTGCTTCGCTTCCAGCAATAAATTTAAGCAGGTTCTAAGCGACCTGCTTAAAACCTGCTTAAAATAGGTAATTATGTAGCGGGTAGGGTGGGAGCATCCCACCTTTTTCCTAAGAGTGATCTCTTACGGCTGAAACCAGCAATGTTCCAATCGCCCATAATAGAAAGCTGCCTAGAATGACGGTGATCATTTTACTCATTACATAGGGTTTTTCGGCTTCACTAGGCTTGTAAGGCGCAGTAATAACTTCTAAATATTGCTGTTGTTGAATGGCTGAGAGCCTAGCGGCTTCGAGTGAACCTAGTGAAGATTCATAGAGCCTTTCTGCGACCATTTTTTGCGCTAGAATTTTTTCGTATTCTGCTATTTGTGTGGTGAGTGTGCTTTTGCTGCTATCGGTATCACCCCAGCGTTTCTTTTCGTTGTGAATTTGGCGTTTGAGCGTGGAGACTTTGTTTTTTAGTGTGCGTACCTGAAACGAATCTGATTTCATAAAGGAGGTGAGGTTGCTTAGCTCTCCTTGTGCATCGGATAGTTTGCCTTCTAATTCAGTAAGAATTTGTAGCCGTGCTGAGGTTGTCTTTTCGGGGTCTATTTCTTTTTGTACATTTCTGAATCGGGTGATTTTAGCACGTGCTTGAATGAGTTTGTCTTCGGCATTCTTAAGCTCAGCTTTGGCGAAGTTGAGGGAGTCATTACGTGAGCGGTCGGAGAGTTTATTAACGTGCTCTTCTGCACCACTGAGTAAGCGTTGTGCAATAAGCAGGGCGTAGTCGGCAGTAAAGGCAGTGACCCCTAGGGTTGTTATACCTGATGTTGCGTCGTAGCGAATGTCGATGGTGTCGTACCAGTAATCGAGGTAATCGCTAAAGGGAGCATCGGTGGATAGCCTTGCCCAACGATCATATTCTGGATCGGCGTAGTGCGCTCTAACATTGATGTCTTTGTCGAGTTTTTTTAGTAGCTCGGCTGACCAGATGTATTCACGGGCGATGTAGGAATCTTTGGCTGAGGGTGAGGCTGCGGCACCTGCAAGCCCTGCCAGTGCACCAAACATATCGCTTTGCTGTTGTTGATGCCCTTGTATGATGTATTTTGTTTCAACCACGTATTGCTTGGATGCGAAAAAGGCATAGTAAAGTGCAGCTGCAATGATCGGAATGATAACAACAAGCAGAAATGAGGGTGATACGGGCAATTTGAATGTGCTTTTCATGATTTTTATATTTAATTATGTTGAATAAATGTCGATGGCTTCTTCTATATCTTTGTAGATACTGAGTTCTTCGTTTTTAAGAACCATCGCTATATTGCAGAAGTTGCGGATGGTGTCCATGCTGTGTGAAACCATAATGATATTGGATTCTTCTGTTTTCTCTTCTACCCTCTCACGGCATTTTTCTTGAAATTTGGTATCTCCTACACCAAGAATTTCGTCAATCAACACAACGTCAAAATCTATGGCCATACTGAGGGCGAAGGAGAGGCGTGAGCGCATACCGCTGGAATAGGTGTTAATAGGTTCGTAGAAGAAGGCGCCTATTTCGGCAAAGTCACGTACAAAATCGGTGACTTCATCAATGTCTGCATCGTAAATTCTGCATATGAAGCGTAAGTTTTCTTGCCCTGTGAGGCTTGGGCTAAAGCCGCTTGAAAAACCGAGTGGCCAAGAGAATCTGCCTTTGCGAGTTATCAAGCCCTTGTCAGGAAATTCGGAGCCTGCTATAAGGCGGATAATGGTCGATTTTCCTGCGCCATTACCGCCTAAAATACCGATATTTTTGTTATCGGGGAATTTAAAGGTGAAGTTTTTTAAGATGTGTTTGCGCCCGTTTTTCATCGGGTAACTTTTGGATACGTTTTTAAATTCAATCATATTCTTACCCCTTATTTCGCCTGACGAGCATACTTTCGTGTGACTCGTTCGGCGGCTAGGCCTGTTGTAAATAGAACCACGACAATACTGAGTAAGTAACCACGATCCAGATATTGGCTTTCATAGGTAGTAAATACAGCACTGCGTGACCATTCTATGGCGTGAAGAATAGGGTTGTAGAGCGCTAATTCTCTGAGCGTTGGGGGTAGGCTATCGGCTGTAAAAAAGATACCTGATATAAAGAAGAAGGGCCTTTGAATGGCGCCGTATGTTAGCGTGTATGAGGGCATATACAAGCGTATGCTGGAGTTTAAAAAGCCAATGCCAACGGCGAGCAGCCAGAGCGCAAGCACCGCTGAACCTAGCTCTATAAATGATTCAATGGGCTTGTAATAGTCGAAGTAGGCGAATAGCAGACACACCACCGTAAATACGATGACAAAGGTGAGTAGCTCCAGCACTGATCTTGATAACAGTACATCAAAAGGGGTAACTTGCGGATAGGTGAGTAGTGAGCTGTTTGCAATAACGCCCTCCATGCATTTACCCGTAGTGTGTGAAAATAGTAGCCACGGTGCTAAGCCAGAGAGGAAGAACATGGGCATGGTTAAACTACCACCCATGGGGGATTGCCTGCCCATGGCGCTAAATACCGCTACGAGGACAAGAATATAAGTTATAGGTTCGAACAATGCCCAGAGATAGCCGAGCTTGTTTCTATCAAAACGCGTACGCATTTCTCTTAATAGGAGTGCGTGAACAACTCGCTTTTGTATGTTAAAGGCATTTACAAGTGTCATTGTTAGGAGATACTTATTGTTGTGATAGTTATTGAATCTCGGAAAGTAGAGTTACCAGCAGTGTAACTTTTTGAAACTTGGCGGGGATTATAGCAGGTAGTCTTTGCTGATGACAAAGAGTCTTAATTGCACATGAATATTTAAGCCTTATGTATGCAGATTAAACTATCTTGTTGGAATACTGATAAATCATGTTAGGAAATACAAGATGTATCTAGTAGAATACTGGTCTAGATCCTAAAATACTGGGATGCCTTATTTTCAATATGTTGAAAATTGTCAGCTTTATAAATTTATAATCTTAAAAAGCCAACTTGCTGGAGTTTTAATAAGAGTGTTTTCTATACCACGTAAGCTATTGCAATTAATAGTTTTATCATTCCTATTCTTGGGTCCTGCTATTGCAAAGGATCTTCCTGCCTTACCCACGATTGAAGCAAGCAGCTATCTGCTTATTGATTTTCATTCAAGTGTCATTCTTGCATCAAAAGATCCTGATATGAAGGTAGAGCCTGCCAGTATTACTAAGCTAATGACGGCTTATGTGCTCTATAAGGAGCTGGAAAAAGGCAATGTTCTTATGGATGATAGGGTGCTTATCAGCGAAAAGGCATGGCGTATGAAAGGCTCACGTATGTTTGTTGAGGCGAATAAGAAAGTGCCATTTAACCGCTTGCTACAAGGCTTGATTATTCAATCGGGTAACGATGCTGCTATTGCGCTGGCGGAGCATGCTTATGGAACAGAGGCGAGCTTCGTGAGTAAAATGAATGCCGAGGCAGCCACTCTGGGGCTGGAAGGAACGCATTTTTCTAATGTTACGGGTTGGCCTGCTAAAGATCATTATACAACGGCTCGTGATATAGCAACGCTCACACATGCGTTGATTTCTGAATTCCCTGAATACTATGAGCACTATAAAGAGAAAGAATATAGCTACAATGGTATCAAGCAATATAACCGCAATAAATTGTTGTGGCTTGATCCAACTGTAGATGGCGTGAAAACAGGGCATACAGAAAGCGCTGGTTATTGCCTTGTGGCATCATCGCATCGCAAAGGTATGCGTTTAATCTCTGTTGTACTAGGCACCAAGAGCATGCAAGCAAGAGCCGATTATAGCCAGCAATTGCTAGAATATGGATTCCGTAATTTTGAAACTCACTTGCTTTATAAAGCAGGTGCATCGCTAGAGCAAATTCGTATTTGGAAGGGAGAGTCTGAGCAAATGGATATTGGCTTTATTAATGACTTTTATATCACTGTTCCAAAGGGCACATACGCTACATTGAAGGGTACTATTCAATATGAAAGTGGGCTTGATGCACCGATCTATCGGGGTGAAAAGCTTGGGCATGTGGTGATAAAGGATAGTGATACTGTTCTTGTTAAATCTCCTATTGTTGCCCTTAAAACAGTGACAACGGGTGGTTTGTGGCGAAAAGTTACGGATGGTATAGAAAAGGTTTTCCATTAAGGAAGCATAAGCCATGGATATCCCTAAAGAAGAATCATTAATTGAATACCCGTGTGAGTTTCCCATTAAAGTGATGGGGCTTGATACAGGTGATTATCGTGTGAAAGTGATGCAGCTTGTACGTGAGCATGTTCCTGAGCTTTGTGATGATCATATCAAAGAGCGTCATAGCAAAAGTAAGAAATATTTAAGCCTGACCATTACCATTAATGCACAAAATCGCGATCAGCTTGATGCTATCTATACGGCATTAACATCGTGTGATGAGGTTTCTTGGGTGCTGTAATTTCTAGGTGTGATGAATGCTTAGTAAATCAATAAAATATAAATACTTAGGCGTTAAACCTTATGAAGATACTTATCATAAGATGCAGCTTTTTACGCAGCAGCGAAGTGTTGATACAACTGATGAAATCTGGCTCTTAGAGCATCTTCCTGTCTTTACTCTTGGGCGCAATACCAAGCCCGAACATATCCTTAGCCATACCACCATTCCTGAAATACAGATAGATCGAGGTGGACAGGTAACCTACCATGGCCCTGGGCAACTTATGATGTATGTGTTGCTGGATTTAAAGCGAGCTGATCTTGGCGTGCGGCAGCTTGTTTCTCTTCTTGAGGCATGTGTTATTGATTATCTGGCTACGCACAATGTATCTGCTAATAGCCTTAAAGATGCACCTGGCGTTTATGTTGAAGGAAAGAAGATCGCTGCGCTTGGTTTACGTGTGAGTAGGGGCTTTTGCTATCATGGCTTGTGTTTTAATATTGATATGGATTTGCAGCCTTATCAACAAATCAATCCGTGTGGCTACGAGAATCTTGAGGTGATGGATTGCGCTTCGTTAGGTATTGAGGAGAATGTGCAAGAGGTGGGGAGGTGGTTGGCTGAGTCTTTTGTGGAAAAAGCGAATAACCTGTAGATGAGATAGGTTTAAAAGGTAGGCTCTGTTGAGCCTACCTATCATTCAAGTGTTATGCACTTTCTTTTAGATTGCTGCCTTCTTCATCGGCGTCACGATCTTTTAGGGCGACTTCTTTTTTCAGCGCTTTAGAGATATTGGTCATACTGGTGCCATCAATACCGATCTCACGTAATAAGCTATCAACAAGAGGGGCTTGAGCTTTATAACGTAGGGCGCTATCAACGATTTGGTCTGATAAGCTACCACCACCGCCTCCGCCTATAGATGACTCGCTACCCGAGCCACCACCGCCATTTGCACCTGTTCCAGCAGCTGCATTTAAGCCATCAAGCTGTATAATTTTAATACCTTCGATATTCTCAAGAGGCTTAACGCTTTCTTTAACAATATTAGGCAGCTGTTCAACAATCTGCATCTTAACTTGCATGTCGATTTGATCTGTTGATAGGGCATTGGCTGCTTTATTCAACTCGTTCTTACCCGTTGCTTCAACCTGATAACGAATAGCGGCTGCTTCTGATGCGACCTTTTCTGCATCGGCACCTGCTTGAGCAATAATGCGTTGTCTTTCAGCCTCTTTTTCAGTGCCGATAATTTCAATTTCGCGATTACGTTCTGCTTGTGCTCTTTCACGTGCGGTTGTGACTTCTTCAGAAGCCTTAGCTGCATTTGCTTTTAGCTTATCGGTTTCAATCCAGACTTCGGCGACTTTCTTTTGGCCTTCTGCAATGAGGATACTTTTACGTTGTTGTAATAATTCTATGTCACGTTCTTTACTAATACGGGCTGCGGCAATATCACGCTCTGTTTTCTGCTTGATTTCATTAATCTCACGGCGCTTAGTCTCTTCTTCTTCTACTAGCTTTTTCTCTATATCAATGGCATTGGCTTCACGCTGATACTCAAGTTCGCGTATTTCAATTGAGCGCTTGGTTTCATCATCAGCGCGTTTTTTCGCATCTTTAGCGGTTTGTTCTTTAAGTGCAGTAAGACCTTGAGAATCGAAGATATTCTCTTCGTTAAAGAATTCAACTGAAGTTTGATCAACATGGGTGAGTGCGACTGATTGTAGAACCAAGCCGTTTGATGCCAAATCTTCATGGATGAATTGTTCAACATCGTCTCTGAACTGTTCTTTATTGGTATGTAATTCTTCTAATGTCATTCTACTGATAACTGCATTCAAGGCAGCTTCACAACGCTCCTCAAACATATCAATTACTTTATCTTCATCAAAAGTGCTCGTTCCCATGGTTTGCGCTGCAAGGGAAATATCGCTTGTTGTTGTTTCAACACGCACAAAATAGTTAGCCATGACATCGACACGAAGATGATCGCGCGTAATGAGTGAGTTTTCTTTTACCCGAGAAATGGGGATTTCTATGGTACGCATATTCACCTTAATGATGTTATGCAAAAGAGGGATAACCATAGCACCACTATCAGTGATGACACTTTCACCGCCAAGACCTGTACGAACAAATGACATTTGCTTGTTAGCGCGGCGGAAGAAAAGCACAAATGCAGCAAGGGCGAGTAGCCCAGCTGCAATGGATACAACGAATAAAACTGATAATAGACTCATAATTACAACCCAAAAGATAGAAGTTACTTTAAGAGTATATACTACCTGAGAAGATTATCAGTAGATTTCTATAGATTATTTTCTAATCAACAATCATAGGAATAAGCTTATGAACAGCTGCCACAACAGCCATCTGGCTCTTCAGGTTCGTTAGTCGTAGCGCATGAGCCGCCCGCTGCATGGATATGACCATGCGAAATCTCATCTTCTGTTGCTTCACGAATATCTAACACAGATAAGTCAAAATGCAGGGTTAATCCAGCCATAGGGTGATTGCCATCAATGGTAACCTTATCGTCGGTCACTGCATGAACAGTAATGATTTGCATACCCTGATCTGTTTCAGCGTGGAACTGATGGCCTACTTGTAGCTCTGTTGCATCAATATCACCAAACATTTCCTTGGGTACTTCTTGTAATAGGGCTTCGTTACGCTCGCCATAAGCATCTTTGGGGTTGACTACAATGCTTAGGCTATCATCTACAGCTTTTCCTTCTACAGACTTCTCTAGCCCAGGAATAATGCCACCTGTGCCATGCAAATACATAAATGGCTCGTTAGCATCGGCTTTATCCAGTATATTCCCCTCATCATCTTTGAGAGTGTAGGCAAGACTAACCACGGTGTTTTTAGTAATGTTCATATTGCATTCCATAATAATAATTTTTCAGGGAAACTCTAACGAAGCCCCCCTAACATAATGAATTTAATGGCTATGAGCCAATAACTGGCACGTAGTATACTGTCTGGCAAAGGAATTTAATAGTGCTTATCCGCCTTGCATATACATTGCTACTCACTTTCTTCGTTCCTATCATGTTTGTGCGCCTGCTATGGCGCAGTATAAAAAATCCTGTCTATCGACAAGGGATGAACCAGCGCTTTGGCTTATATGCCAAGCCAGACACAAACATAACACTATGGATTCATGCTGTTTCTGTTGGCGAGGTGATGGCCGCACAACATATTATTGAACAGTTGCTCGTTGAGCTGGGTGAGGGCAACATACTGGTTACGACGACGACTCCAACAGGTAAACAAACAGTACAGCGCTTATTTGGCGATAGAGTGGAGCATCGCTATTTTCCTTATGATCTGCCTATCCTTATTCATCGTAGCTTGGCAATTATTAAGCCAAAAGCTTTCGTCGTTATTGAAACAGAAATCTGGCCTAACTTTTGGCACCTTTGTAAGAAAAGATCGATACCTGTGATTTTGGCGAATGCTAGATTGTCAGAGCGTTCAACACGACGTTACTTAAAAATTAAGTCTTTGATAGCGCCTGTTCTTGAATGCGCTTACCTTATTGCATGCCGTTCTGAGAAAGACTGGGCTAACTTTCAGCGGGTCGGGGCTAATAGCTCGCTTACAAAGCTCATAGGTGATATTAAGTATGATCTCTATATTGATGATAAATATAAAATATTATCTGATCTATTCTTGCAACAATGGGGTGAAAGTAAAACAGTCTTAGTCGCTGCAAGTACCCATGAGGGTGAAGATGAAATTATTCTTAATCACTTTCAACAACTAAAGCTGCATTTACCAGAGCTACTATTAATTATTATTCCACGCCATCCTGAACGTTTTGATCATGTTTATCAGCTTATTAAAGAGACAGGGCTAAGCGCTCAAAGACGCACTGATCATGTAAGCTTTGCTGGCTCAACAGATATTATCCTCGGCGATACCATGGGTGAAATGTTCGCTTGGTATCTTAGCGCTGATCTTGTGTTTATGGGGGGTAGCCTTGTGAAAACAGGAGGTCATAATCCACTAGAGCCTGCTGGCTGTGCGAAAGCGGTTATTTCAGCGTCACATATATTTAATTTTCCAGATGCCTTTGCGGTGTTGCAACAGGCAGGTGCTGCGATTGTGATAGATGAGGCGGGCTTACAAGAGCAGCTATACCAGCTATTAAATAATAAAGAACTCATGAAGAAAATGGGTAAGATCGGCAGCGAAACTATTATTATGCAAGGTGGAGCAACTAAAAAGCTGGTTACAAAAATTATCGAATCAGCTGATTTCTGAGCAAATATGAGTAATTAGACTACACTCAAAGAAGAACTTTTAAACGAGTATCAATCGCATTTGATAGACTGAGTCGTACACTTCATTCAGCGTTTATTTGCAGCTCTCGTTCAAAACGCTTCTGACTCTATCTAATATACATGAAGCTTGCTGGAAACTGTTCAATCACTTGGCAGAGATACTGATACCCACCGTTATATTGTTTCCTTTAAGGCTTTTACAAGCATACGCTGATAAGGAGATTGCTATGAAATACCTGTTTACCTTCACATTATTATTTACTTTTATGTTCATGTCACCTGTAGCTATGAGCAAATCAGAACGGACGCAGTCCATTGAAAGCTCAGTAGATACTAAAACCCTCCCTAAAAAGAAAACCACTTCCCTTAATCTCTATTTAAGCCCTAAGGAAGCTTATGATTTCAAGGTCAACAATAAGGATGATGTGCTGTTTATTGATGTGCGAACACCTGCTGAGATTGAGTTTGTTGGCTATAGCCCGATGATGGATAAGAATATTCCATATGAACTGAATGATTTTACTGAACTTGATGAAAAAAAGCACCGCTATAAAAAGCTGGAAAATGCCGAGTTCATGCAGGCTATTGAGGAAGAGCTCGCAGTAAAAAAGCTGGATAAACAAACACCTATCATATTGTTATGTCGCTCTGGTTCAAGAAGCGCTAAAGCAGCTGATTTGTTGGCAAAGAATGGCTTTGAGCAAGTTTATAGTATCCCTGAAGGCTTTGAGGGTGATAAGTCAAAGAAAGCTGATGATAAAGGGCAGCGAACAGTAAACGGCTGGAAAAATGCAAGCTTGCCTTGGACATATAAGGTTGATATGAGTAAGGCGTTTGCGGTTCATAAATAACCAGGAATAAATAGTTATTTACTAAGGGTTAGATTGATATATATCACTGCACGATGATATCCACTTGTTTAGAATTCGCCCTTTTGTCAGGAATAGACACATGAATAAACATTTATTTTTTCTAGCATTTGCATTCTTGCTAACGAGCTGTGGTGGTAAAGCAACGGATTCAACTAAAGCTGCTGAAGCTGATAAGCCCGTTATAGAGGAAAGTTCTACAACTGAAGCACCTCAAAATGATGCCAAGGAAGTGCTAGCTCCTGAAACGGCTAAAGATGAGGCTGCTACGGAACAACCAGCACCAGAAGGCGTTGATCCTGCTCAGTCTGCAAAGAAGGCTATTAAACAGTTTGCAGGCGAATTAAAAGCTGAGCTGGTAGGCGCAATGAAATCAGGCGGCCCTGTTAATGCGATTGATGTATGTAATAAAAAAGCGGCCAGTATTGCTGAAAAAGTATCAAAAGAGCAGGGTGTAACACTTTCACGCGTTAGCATGAAGAACCGCAGCCCTGATAATGCTCCTAATGAATGGCAAATTAAAGTTCTTGAAGAATTTGAGGCGCGTAAGCAAAAAGGCGACGATATCAAAAAGATTGCTTTTGGCGAAGTTGCTGAAGTTGATGGTAAGAAAGAATTTCGTTTTATGAAGGCCATTCCAACGGGTGAGATTTGCCTAAAATGCCATGGTGCTGAGATTGCTCCAGAAGTTGAAGCTAAGATTGCTGAACTTTATCCTGATGATAAAGCAAAAGGTTATAAAGCAGGCGATATTCGCGGCGCATTTGTTGTTAAAAAAGAACTTTAGAATTGTATCGTAATATGCTGATTTAAATGCAGTATATTTTACATTAGTCTCTCAAAATTCTTTTGGGAGGCTTCAATTGGAAGTGAAGCTCACTAACCCTATACCTTGCACTGAGCAGTTGCCTTCAGCCTCTTATGTCGTAGTGCTTTTCCCTGACCCTCGAATGTTTTCATTGTCTTATAAAAGCGTTCAATATCACTCCCGCAAGCATCAAACCAACGTAAAAACTCGGGTACTAGGTCTTCATAAACTGAGATCATCGCCAACCTTGGATTATTTACAGGGGTTTTGAACCAGTTGTCATAACCTTTGTAATGATATGTCTGCTTAAACACTAAATAATTTTTGTTTAGCTGACTCATTATTTTTTTCTTCTTTGAACGCATAATAGTGACAGATTGCTTGGATGCGTATAATTGTCTCAGCTCATCAGCAGTCGTATGTAATAGGGTTTGAAATCCGTTTCTTCGTAAAATTGCCTGCTTATAGCGGTGTGATAATTCAGGTTTGTGCTCTTGTAACCAAAGGCGAACACCATATTGGCCAACCATGGTTGCAAACGCCTCATTGAATTCACTATCATTTTTGAAATATAAACGCTGGTGCGCCAGCTCATGAAACATCGTTTCTAGCATAGTAAGCTCACCATAATTCAACATTGGGCTAACGATGGGGTCACTGAACCAGCCCAGCGTAGAATAGGCAGGTGAGCCATTAATATGCACTTCTTTGCCTTTAGCCTTGAGTTGGTCGGCAAATTTTTGTGCATTTGCTTTACTAAAATACCCTCGGTAACTCAGGCAACCCACCACAGGAAAACAAGACTGCACAGGTTTCATTGAGAATTCATCGGTTGCCGCTACGACCCAGGTGACAAATTTTCGATCTAATTCAGCATATCGCTGGTAACTTTTATTATCAGGTAAACCCAAAGAGTCTGTTGCAAAGCGCCTTGCGACAATGGCGGTTTGCAGCATTTTTTTCTTTTTTGTGCTCAGAGAGGGATGTTTCACCACTTGGCTAATGGATCGGGTTTTAGAAACTAACTGCAAGTGCCCACCCACAGCCTGCGCTGAAAAGCCTATCGAGTCACAGCCTGTTAGCATTGATAATAATGCTGAACATAAAAGTATGACTATGGTACTGTTTACGCTATGAATCATAACTGCCCCTGCATGTCTGGACTTGCCTATTCGGCATGCTGCAAACCATTATTAAAAAAACAACGCGTAGCACTCACAGCTGAAGCTTTGATGCGTTCGCGCTATACAGCTTATGCGAAGAATGATGCGGTTTACCTTTATAAAACATGGCATCCCGATACACGCCCTGCATTATCAGATATTTGCGCAGAACAACTTACCGACCCCATTGAATGGATCGGTCTAAAGATATTACAAGCAACACAAGAAAAGAATACGGGTGTGGTAGAGTTTGTGGCTAGTTATAAAGCAGATGAAGGTATTGGGCAACTCAAAGAGCGCAGCCATTTTATCTGTAATAATAACAAATGGCTTTATCTTAATGGCGAATAAACCCGCCGTTTGGCTTATCGATTCCAGTATTTATATATACAAAGCTTGGTATACATGGTCTGAAGACTATGTTGACCAAGAGGGTAATCAGGTGCATGCAGTGCTTGGCTTTATGAATTTTGTACACCAAATTCTTAATCGCAATCATATTACTCATATTGCCTTTGCCTTTGATGAAAGCCAAACAAATTCCTTCAGACGCGAGCTTTACCCAGCGTATAAACAAAACCGCAATCCAACACCAGATAATTTGCAATACCAGTTTGGGTTATGCCGACGCTTTATCCATTCGTTAGGCATAGTTGAGGCCTCCAGCCCACGCTATGAAGCTGATGATATTATTGGTAGCTGGACAAAACAGCAAGAACGGGAAAATAGACAAGTTTATATCATTACGGCTGATAAAGACCTCACCCAGCTCGTTAGCAATAATGTGCTGTGGTGGGAGTATATGAGCGAATATCAACTCAATATTAAAGGCGTTTATAAACGCTTTAAAGTTAGGCCCGAACAAATTGCAGCACAATTAGCACTTGCGGGTGACAAGGTTGATAATATCCCTGGTGTTCCCGAAGTGGGAATGTCGACGGCTGGCAAGCTGCTTAGAAAATTTGATTCTATAGAGGGCTTGCTATCGTCTATTGAGCAGATTGGGCATATGCAGCTTAAAAAAGCGGTATATCTACAGCAGCTCATAGCAGAACATCAGCAAGAAATCAGGTTGTATGAACAACTGACGAAACTCAATTACGGTATTCCCAATCTTCAATATGACTTGAAGAGGGGAAGTATAAATAACAGTAGAATTAATGAGTTATATGATTTTATTAATGTAGATGACGAACTAAGATCACGTTGGCAAATAGCCACATAACCCCCCACTTACCCATCGTTATGCCAGATATTATTCTCACCACACTCAATGCTCGCTATATCCATGCTTCACTAGGCTTGCGTTATTTACAAGCTAACTTGGGCGACCTGCACTCGCAATCACAAATACTAGAATTCACCATCGCCTCCAGGGCTATTGATGTTGTTGAAGAGCTACTAAAGAGAAAACCAAAAATCATAGGCTTCGGTGTGTATATCTGGAATGTTGCGGAAATTCAGGGTGTGCTTGAGCTACTAAAACAGGTGGCGCCTGATATTTGTGTAGTGCTGGGTGGGCCAGAAGTCAGCCATGAGGTTAATCAACAGCCGATTAGTGCGTTTGCTGATTATATCGTGACAGGGCAGGGAGAGCTGGTATTTCCTCAACTCTGCCAACAAATATTATCCCGTATGAAACCTCTCAATAAAGTACTTGAAGGGGGGAGTGTTCCTTTAGATCAACTCGTTTTACCGTATCAAGAATATAGCGCAGAAGATATTCAAAATAGGGTGGTTTACCTTGAAGCCTCAAGAGGCTGCCCGTTTAAATGCGAATTTTGCCTTTCTGCTTTAGACAAGACAGCTAAGCCATTCGAGTTGGATGCTTTATTACAAGAAGTTACCCAGTTATACGATAAAGGCTTACGCAATTTCAAATTTATTGATCGCACGTTTAATTTAAGGATTGCGACCACCATTAAGATTCTTGATTTCTTCCTTGAGCGTATGGAAGAGGGGTTGTATTTACACTTTGAATTGATCCCTGATCATTTACCCGCTGCATTAAAAGAAACCATTCAGAAGTTTCCTAGAGCTTCCTTACAGTTTGAAATAGGCATCCAAAGTTTTGACCCAGCGATACAAGCTCTCATTAGTCGAAAACAAAACAATGAGCAGTCCAAAGAGAACTTACGCTGGCTGCGCGAAGAAAGCACCGCCCACTTGCATACAGATTTACTCTTTGGTTTGCCAGGGCAAGATTTGGCAAGCTTTGCAGATAGCTTTAATCAGTTAGTAGCATTGCGCCCCCATGAAATACAGGTGGGTATATTAAAGCGTTTGCGCGGCTCACCCATTATTCGACATACCGAAGAATACCAACTGATATTTAACCCGCTCCCACCTTATAATATTCTTAGCACCAGTTTGGTAGATTTTTTAACGATGCAGTCAGTTAGCCGTTTTGCTCGTTATTGGGATTTGATGGGTAACTCTGGGCGTTTTCAGCAATTCCTGCTTATATTACTAGCAGATGATTCTTTTACTGCGTTCTATACTTTTAGCAATAAGCTTTATGAGCGCAGTGAGCAAACTCATAAAATATCGCTAAAACGCTTATTTGAGCTTTCCTATACAATAGCTTGTGAGGATATGCAGCTTAATACGGAAGCTATTGAGGCTGCATTGGTTGCTGATTTTTCAGCCTGTCAGATGAAAGGGTTGCCTGATTTCATGCGTCAACATACGCCTAATTCAGAATCACGCCCACAGAAAAAAACGACGCAAAGAAATAGCCGTCAAACTAGGCATTTAAAATAATGCATAGTGCGTAGCATGGATAATCTTACAATGAGACTTAGCCAGGAAGGCATACATTGTCAGATGCTTGAGTCTTCACCATATCATCCATATAGGGCTGTTTGTCTTCACAACCTACGGATAAGCCAAGTAATGTTGCTTTACTCCATTCGGGTAGTTTTGGGTGCAGCCTATAAAACCTCCAGACTCCTTTTCTTCGGTCAAGCAGAATATCTAGCTCACGTAATACTGCAAGATGACGTGATATTTTTGGCTGAATAAGATCTAACCCTGCTGTAAGTTGACACACGCAGAGTTCATCAAAATGTAGAATTAATATTAATATCCGTAATCTGGTTGGATCTGCCAAAGCGCGCGTGAATTTTTCAGGTGTTAACATAGGCAAGCTTGCGAATTTTCAATAACTTAGTGTTCTTTAACTATACACTATCTTGGCATAGGGTTTGAGTCATGATAGTAAAAATAGATTAAATAATTTAGATATACGAATTGACATACATATGGCAGGAGTAATACCCTCGCATCCTTTTAGTTTAGGATAGCCTGATGTTTGACATACTTGGCAATATTGTCGCTTACCAAATGTTCGGGCTTGATGCTTCTACGCGGTTAGGTGCAGCTGTTCACTTCTTCATTATGGATGTGAGCAAAATATTTGTAATGCTAGCCATCATTATTTACCTAATGGGGCTATTACGTGCCTTGCTATCTGCTGAGAAAGTCAGAAGCTATGTGCGTGGCAAGCCTGCATGGTTAGCGCGTATTTTGGCTATTTTATTAGGCGCGATTACCCCGTTTTGTTCTTGTTCCTCTGTACCGCTATTTATTGGCTTCGTTGAAGCGGGTATTCCACTTTCTATTACGTTTTCTTTCCTGATCGCCAGCCCGATGATCAATGAGGTAGCCGTTGTCATCCTAATTGGAATTTTAGGTTGGAAAATGACATTTTTATATGTTGTAGCAGGGCTGACAGTTGCCTATGTAGGCGGAATAATCATGGAGCTATTTAAAACTGAAAAATGGGTAGAGGACTATGTCTGGAAGATTCAGATGGGTGAGATGCAAGCGATAGAAGAAGATACATCATTAGCTGGCAGACATCACTATGCTTGGAATGAACTTAAAGAGATTATTAAGCGACTATGGAAGTGGATTATTATTGGAATTGCTGTAGGTGCTGCCTTTCATGGATTTGTACCTGAAGCTTGGGTGGTTAAGCATCTTGGTGGTGACAACTGGTTGGCAACCCCCCTTGCTGTATTACTAGGTGTGCCACTGTATTCCAGTGCAACAGGTGTTATCCCCATTGCTGAAGCGATGATGGGGAAGGGCGTTGCTATTGGTACAACACTGGCATTTATGATGAGTATCGCAGCACTTTCATTGCCTGAAATGCTGATTTTACGCAAAGTCATAAAATGGCCTGCACTCGCTATTTATGCCTCTATTCTTGCCATTGCATTTACGCTGGTGGGATGGGGTTTTAACTTACTCGAACCTCTTACGAATTTATAACTATGAGCACAGAACCACAACTTCATTCATCTATTGTTGCATTAGTGTCACTCGCTTCAGGCATTGCTGCAAAGCACCCTGCTATGGGCATGTGTCAGCTTGATAAGCTACGCAGCATGGGGATTCCTGAATCACAAATCGAAACGGTCATTGAGATTGCTCGACATATCCGTGATGAGTCATCACAACTGCTGGATGATGCCTTTAATGAAAAGGCACAACTCGCTGGATTGACTACAAGCTCTGGAGGGTGTTGTAGTTCAGAAGAGGCTGATACAACAAATCAAGAAGAATCTTGTTGTACACCGACGTCCAGTGGGCAATCTTGCTGTTAAATTTTTAACATTCTCATTTCTTAAGGGAGAAATATGAAAACAATTAAAGTACTCGGGAGTGGCTGCACAAACTGCGAAACCACAGCCAAACTCATTGCAAATGCTGCTACAGAAAAAGGCATCGAAATCACTCTGGAAAAAGTAGAAGATATGGGGCAAATAATGGCTTACGGCGTTATGTCTACCCCTGGCGTTGTGATTGATGAGAAGGTTGTCCATGCAGGCGGCATACCTGATAAAAAGAAGATAGAATCTTGGCTTGTTTAAGGAATCCTAATTAAGTCGGCGAAATTTTTCAATGTCTAGAATTGTGAAATTATAGGCAAAAAATGGGTGATTCTGGTTTTGAAAAATCACTCATGACTTGTTCAAGATTTCCTTAAGGAACCTCTTGATTAGGTTTGATCGAATTTTTGAAAGGAGAAATTTGTTCTATTCTTGCTAGAAAATCAAGTAATAATGCACTCTGCATACGCTTATAAGTCATTTGCAACCAAAGCACTAATTATTGCGTGATTTAGAGAAAGTAGGGCAGATTTTAACTTTAAGAAACGGTTGGACTTGATCAGAGTAAAAAATTATATAGTTAATATAGGCAGATCAGTATCAGTTATAGCTGTTTTAAAATAATCATGTCTTTTCCATATCTCATGATCACCAATAAAATATATTCTATATTTAGCCCTTGTGCTAGCAACGTTTAAGATATTTGGTTGGCTTGATACCCAGCCTTTAGCTCCTTGTCTTTTTACATTACCGCCAAGTATGAAAAAGACAATATTTTGTTCTTTCCCTTGAAAGGTATGGACTGTTCCCAAGATTTCTTTGCTCTTATCTTCTCCTGTTTTAACATTAAGTTTGTTTCTATACTTATTAATATCTTTAAAAGGAGAAATGATATAATAGTTGTGTTGTAAGTAATTATGATACTTTGCTATAAAAGAGTTTAAGGCTTCAATTTCCAGCATTGACACATTGCCACCACTGAAGTCGGCCTCTTGTGATTTCACATCTATCCATCCACTAGGTGGCAAGTTGTTAACATTATGATCTTTACTAATTTTAGGTGTGTTTAAGACCATTTTTTCATTGTAAGATATTTTGTTTGAGATACTAAACATAGGCTCTATACATCTTCTATGTACGACTAGAGGCATACCTACCCATAGTTTCTCGCCTCCAACCTTATAGTATGAGCCTAGAGCATTTGCATTGTCTGCGACTCTTTGTGCTGAAGATTTTATAGGAGAGTAGCTATCATGGACATTATGCATATTCTGCAATAAGTTTATTAAAATTGTTGGAGCAGTAAAAACAGGCTCTACTTGTAATGGATCTCCTACAATTAACGCATTATTTGCTCTGTTTAGCAGCCCTATAACAGATTGCGGCGTAGCTTGCCCCGACTCATCGCAAAGTAGTGTGCCATATGCGTGTATATTCTTTAACATCGCATAAGATGAAGCAAGAGAAGTGGACACAACAGGAAGTATAAAAAACAGTGCTGAAAAGTTTTTTTGTAAAATTTCTTTGTCTTTTTCTGTGTTCGATTTTTTATGATTTATAATAAAAGAATCAATATTCTTGCAAAACGCATCAAAATTTAATAGGAAAAATATTTCTGATAGTTGCATACTCAATGCAAAGTGTATTGCCTTTTCTTTTTGGAGTAAGTCATCAGCAAAAAGAGAGGACTTCTGTAGATCTTTTTCATTTTTATTATAGAAGTCATCATCATTGATATGATAACTGAATTTTTTCTTGAGTAAGAAATTACACTTTTTAACTAGTAAATAATACTCTTTTTCTTTAACTTTATGTTTCTCTTGTTTTGAAAGAAACTTATCATTTAGAGATTGTAACTCACTTGATTTTCTTGTTGTCTCTGTTTTTATACTTTTTTCTTTTAATAAATTTGACACTAGTGATCTTTTTTGACTGGATAGTTCTTTTTTTATATTTTTATACTCCTTACTTTGAAATATTTTCTTAAATATTCCGCATTCTGACTTTTCGTCTTTCTTAAGGGATATGATTTTTTCATCCCTATGAATATCTTCTTTAATAGATGACTTTTCTTTCTTGAGTCTATAAATATGTGTTTGTAGAGATGATACGTTAGATTTAAGTTGTTCTACTTGAGTATTTAATGTAGATATTTCTTTTTTAAGATTTTCTTTTTTTATTTGTATGTTATAAAGATCTGATGCATCTCTAATTGTATTATTTAACTTATCTAAGGAATCTTGAGAAAGTGATAATTTATTAATGATACTTTTCTTTCGTTTATTCAATATTCTTTTATCTAGAATAGAGCTATTTTTTATAGATTTTTTAAATGTATCAAAGCTATCTCTAAAGTTTTTAATATTCTCACTTTTTCCAAGATTGATAGATATGAAGTTCCAAGATTTTTTGTTATAAAATATATCAGCATGCCTACTAAGTATAAAATCATCCTTTTTAAACCCAATATAATCAAAATCGAACTCATCTATGTTTGGAAGTTCTTTAGTGATATTTTCAACAGCAGTATTATTATTTGACGATACAATGGTTTCATATTTACCACAAAGTTCATTTTTTAAATATCCCTTACTATCAAACAAGTTTCCATCTAGCATTATACAGTGCTTCACACGTCTTGTTACTATTTCAGCTATCACATCTTTTAAAAGAGTCGTTTTCCCTGTTCCTGGAGGGCCATTAATACTAAAAATATTACTATCACTGTTATTTAGCTTGTTTAAAAAATAATTCACCGCCATTTGTTGTGCGTAATATAGATAATAACTTGAAGCCCACCTTGAGGTTACTTGTGTGAAAAGTTCATATGAGTTATATTTTTTTCTTGTGACAATATTAGCATTAATATCAATTTTATTTGTAATACCTTTCATATAAGGAACGGCTAATTTCTTTGGCTCTTCATCAAGAGAGTTAATATAAAAACTAAGAAATATACTCTCTTCAATATGATTTATTTGACCAAATTTTTTATTAAAATAATTCTTTTTAAAGATTGATAGATCTTGAGAAGATTTTGTGTAGAAAATATTAGCTGGATGTTTACTTTTATCAGTTAGATAAAGTATTTCACAGTAGTCAATAAAGATAGCCTCCAATTTCTCATTTGTGATTTTACTGTTTGCTTTGTCCTTAATATACACAAGCTCTGGAAATAGAATTTTTTTATAGTTAATAAAGGTGGTTAAATATAAATTAATAGGTATTTCTATATCAGGAAGTGAAATTTTTGAGCTAGTTAAAAGATAGACATAGGCAAAGTGTCTCTCACTTGCTACCCTAATGGAAGCATTAAGATAATAATTGTCACTTATAGGTTTTGTTGAAAATTTTTCAGAAAAGTCGAATATGCTATGCTTATTTTTCCGTGTAATTTCAAGTAAGTTATTAATATTAATGGCTCTTTCATCGCCACTATCAGCTAGATCTTCGATGTCTTTTTTTAATTTATGTAGAATACATATTTTACAACCTTTGATTCTTTCTAGAAAGTTAAGATTCTTTAAGTTAAGCATATATTCTAAATCAGGTATAATATAAGCTATAGTACGTTGATTAACATTATATTTTTCAGAGAAATCACGACTTACTTTTTCTGAAAACTCAGAAAAAGCTTGGGTATCTACAAGCTGTTTTTCTAATAAATTTTTTAAAATATAAAATAGCGGATTGATGACCAGACTTTTACCTGACAGTGATATAATATTTTGATTCCTATCAATATAGATGTAGGCCATATATGTGTAATCAGACATATGTGGCAGACTTTCTATATCATCCTGAAATTTATCTTTATCCTCATCTGGTAAAAGGTGTCTTTCTTCTAGCTTAGAATATATAAATTTAATAGCATCTTCTGATTTTATTATTCCTATAAATAGCTTAGAAATTCCATTGGTCTTTTTATCAATATAAAAATTATTTTTGTAATATTCATTTTGAATTTTTTTTGTCAGATCTTTGAACTTTAGTGTAAAAGGTGAAATTTTATCTTTGTCCAAATTGAACCTTTCAAAATCAGTAATTTCACAAAGTGTCCAGAAATCTAATAAATTCCTTCTGCCTTTTTTTGTCAAAGGTATATCTACCATTATATATTTAACTCCCTAATGTTCATTCTTTACTTTATAATTATGAAATCTTACCTCTTCCCTGCTAGAAATTTCACTGAAAGTAGTTATATAATCTAAGCCTGATGTAGACAACCGCCAATTCTATCATCGGATTTATTAAGTATACGCGAACACTACGCCTGAAAGATGAGGCCTCGATGGTCGATTATTCACCTTCTTTGAAAGAGATATTGAGAACCGCGATACAGATAAAGCAAGAACGCTACCATAAACAGTAATATCGCTCTAGTTAATTATAATGCCAACTTATTAAATTTATTCTATCGTCTAAGTAGTTATTTTAGTTATAAAAACTTTCTTTCAACCATATGAATGCAATCAAGAGAAAGAGTACAAATACCAGAACTATCTTTGATGAAAGTCATAATGGTAACCTAATATTCAGAGTACAATCTCACATTTTTAAACAAATGAGGCTTTTATAGATGAAAAAAACATTATTGAGTGCAGCATTTCTTATTTTTGCTACGAGTGCTAATGCAGAAGTAAAGCATGAAGCTGCACATTGGGGGTATGAGGGGGATACATCACCTAAGCATTGGGGTGAAATGTCAGATAAATTCAAGCTATGTGCTTCGGGAATAAATCAGTCGCCGATTAATATTAAAAGTAATTATGATGTTGAATTACCACCCATTGTATTTAAGTATTCAGGTAAGGCTCAAAAAGTTTTAAATAATGGTCATACTATTCAGGTAGATATTGCAGAAGGCAGTAGCATTGAGATTGAAGGCGCTACATTTGATCTTAAGCAGTTCCATTTCCATACGCCGAGTGAAAATACTATAGATGGTAAAAGCTTTCCTTTGGAAGCACACTTTGTGCATCGTGATAGAAAGAGCAATACCTATGCAGTAGTATCGGTAATGTTTGATGAAGGCGATGAGAATGCATTGCTTAAAAGCATTTGGGATAAGATGCCTGCTGAAGCAAGAAAGACAGCAGAAATAGAGGCTAGCCTTGATTATGCTACGTTGATGCCAGAAGATAAGGATTATTATCGCTTTAATGGCTCATTTACAACTCCACCTTGTACAGAAGGTGTGAAGTGGCTTGTATTGAAAAAGCCCATGAGCATTTCAAAAGAACAGGTTAAGCAGTTCTTTGATGTGATGAAGCATGCTAATAACCGCCCTGTACAGGATACGGGTGCGCGAATTATTGTTGATTAGCGGATTGCTTTAAACTGTCTAACAACTTCCTTTTTTAGAGGAGGTTTGTTAGGCAGACAAGACAGTCTCCTTATTTATTTCTCACCAATAAAATCAGACTATAAATAACTAGCCCTGCAAATATAAAAAACGACCAGAAAGGCAATGGAAGCTGTAAAAATGTTGTTACAACCTCTGTGCAATCTGCCTTGCCCTGATAAATTCTTTCAATAAAAATAATAAAGGGAAAGCGGCTCATCAATACGTCGAGGCTAGGGCCACAATCAGGTGGATAGAGGTGAAAATTATATTGCAACCATGCATGCCTACCTGCAAATACGGCTCCTAAAAAGCTCGCAATAAGTAACAAGAATGCATAGATCCGCCGATATTCAGAAATGGTGTTATGCACAATAGCAATGATGAAAGTAAGGGCAATAAATATGAAAATATTGCGCTGAAATAAACATAATGGGCATGCCGCAGGGCTAACAATTATCTGAAAAAATAGGGCTGCCATTGTAGCGATTAGCGCTACTAGAAATATGGTGATATAGCGAGGTCGTAGTGATCTCGTTAATACCTCTGGTTTATTCTGTTTATCTTTGTGCATAGTTGTATCTATTCAATGACTCTATATCTTCTTGTCACCAGTGTTTAAGCTTCTAGCTCTTCCCAGCGCTCAAAAGCGGTATCTAGTTGCTGTTGGGTTTCTGCTAATTCATCCTGAATCTTTGCTACATCAGCAGGGGATTTTTGATAGAAGTCTGGGTCAGCCATGAGCACATGTAGCTCTGCAATTCTGGTCTCACACTTTTCAATCACTTTGGGTAGCTCATCCAATTCACGCTGCTCATTATAGCTAAGTTTTTTTGCTTTATTAGTGCTAGTTTTAGCCGTTTCTGCTGATTTATTTTTCTTTGCTTCTTTTGATTTTTTGTCTGATTTAACAATGGGTTTACGTTGCTCTAACCAATCATCATAGCCACCAATATACTCATTAACATTTGCATCGCCTTCAAACACAATCACACTGGTAACGAGGTTGTTAATAAAGCTTCGATCGTGCGATACGATTAATAGTGTGCCTTGATAGTCGAGCAGGAGTTCCTCTAGCAATTCCAGTGTTTCAATATCTAGGTCGTTGGTTGGCTCGTCCATAACCAGTACATTGGCGGGCTTTAGGAAAAGCTTAGCGAGTAACAGGCGATTGCGTTCACCACCTGAAAGGGTTTTAACGGGGGAGCGAATTCTGTCTGGAGTAAACAGGAAATCCTGCAAATAGCTAATAACATGCTTGGTGACACCATTAATGGTGACTTGATCACTACCAATATCTAGGTTATCGGCTACTGTTTTTTCGACATCCAGTTGCGCTCGAAGCTGGTCAAAGTAGGCAAGCTCAAACTTTGTACCTGTTTTAACAGAACCAGTGCTTGGCTCTAATTGCCCAAGGAGAATTTTGAGCAAGGTTGTTTTTCCTACACCATTTGGCCCCAGTAAACCGATCTTATCGCCACGTTGGATAACGGTGGTAAAGGACTTAACAATGGGGTTATTATCGTAGCTGAAGCTAATATCCTTTGCTTCTACAACAATCTTGCCTGACTGCTCAGCCGCTTCTAGCTTGATATTGGCGGTGCCTTGTTGTTTGCGGCGTTGTCTGTGATCACGACGCATTTGCTCTAAGGCGCGCACACGGCCTTCATTACGCGTTCGACGTGCTTTAATGCCTTTACGAATCCAGACTTCTTCTTGCGCTAGTTTTTTATCGAAGCGAGCATTATTGACTGCTTCATCGTTAAGGATTTCTTCTTTTCGGCGAAGATAATTTTCATAATCACCTGGGAAGCTGGTAATTTGCCCACGATCTAGTTCAATAATACGTGTTGCCATATTTTTTAAGAAAGTACGATCATGGGTAATAAAGAGAATTGAGCCATTAAAGTTGAGTAAGAATTCTTCTAGCCATTGAATAGCTTCAATATCTAAATGGTTGGTTGGCTCGTCGAGTAATAGAATTTCTGGCTCTAGCAATAAGGCTTTGGCTAATAAAACACGACGTTTTAAACCACCCGACAGCGATGAAAATGTATCATCTGCAGGCAAAGACAAGCGAGATATAATAGAATCAACTTGCTGCTGCAACTGCCAGCCATCATTTTGCTCGATTTCATGCTGCACACGTTCTAGCTTATCAAACCACTTGGGATCTTCTGGGTCTCCATTTTGGCTGAGGTCATGGTATTGTGATAACAGCTCGCCTACATTATCTAGCGCGCTAGCGACGACATTAAAAACAGACTCA